>JAMKCH010037394.1:0-45776 GCA_023653785.1 Ophioderma brevispina | reverse complement strand
GTCCGAGCGATCGTGAGGTCGCAGACAAGCTACCTATTGGTGTGGATACTCGTCGAAACATTGCAGACGGGCATGCTGACGGCAGTGATGGTGAAGGTGGGTCCAACACACAGTGCGCTCACACCACGGGACTTGATGCGGCGAGGCGTGGCGACATTTGGGATATTCTGTAATACTTGATCGAGGCGAACTAGACTGCTGTGATGACAATACCTGAATGGAGCGATTGACTACGCCTGACTGCTGTGGCGTCAAAAGAAGATTGTAGTATAGGATTACATAAATCTGTGTGCCGCGACGGCACAATCTGGGAGGGGGCTTTGAAACGGGGATTGGAAGTTAGCCTGTATTTTCTTAGAGTATTATGTTTGTCACAATTAATGTCCCAAATGGTTATCCATAGCTCTCTGCATACAAATACATTTCCATTACGTCAGTACTAATTATGCAGCAGTCATGTACTTCCCCAATCAGCGTGCCGCCTCACTGCGTGATCATGATGCATGATATCACCCTACGCGGTTTCACTCAACGCTCTGGTTCCGGGAAAACCCGCAGTTTGCTGTATCCCTGTTGTAGTTGCGTACACGCATTGCGAATTGCTGTCGTTTTGAAGATTCTTTACATTTTGGATCGGACAAGTTTAATAGTTAAATGCATTTTTGTGTTAAAATATCTCGTAGGGAAGCTAAAGAGGCCAAAGCCTGGATAATCAGGATTGTGACATTAGGTTAGATTTAATTATGAAGAAATATGTCGAAAATTATGTGTGGAAATTCAAATTCTACTCGTCCACACATTGGAAATGAAGTCAAAATTTTCGTAATTTAAGTTAATGAATTCATGTCCTGATAGCTTCTGATAACAAATTTTGTCCATTCTAAGATCACTGGCTAGTATTGTAGGAGGTTTGCGTCATTTAAATAGGTATTACGAACGCGCGAAATATTAGCGTGAAAAATCGAGTAGTAAATGACATTGGGCATGTTGTACAGTCAATGACATTACCCTTCAGAAAAAATCACTGAAATCTTCATTATTTCCCGTTAAAATTCTTACAAATCATTAATCGCATACCATATCTGCAGTGTGTGTTTGTTGTCCAAAGCTCATTTATAAAATCGAATTTGAGTGATGAGCGGGGGGTGTGCGTTAGACTGATCTGTGAGCGGTTAGTTAGGTAACCCTGAAACCACTCCAGGCACTCCACGGAACCGTTAATGATAAAAGTTGTGAAGGAAGAAGAATGTTTTGTCAATGGTGTCGAAGGCCTTGGAGAGAGCCAGGGAATTACCCCCATGGTGTGGATGGAGTTATTTTTGTGCAAGGTAAGGTTGGTTGTTAGTTCAAGGAGTGCCATATAAGTCGAGCGTTTGGGCCTAAACCGTATGCGTCATCGACAAGAATGTTGTGCTGGTTGAAGAATTTTGTAGACTGACGTGTGTACATGACTTTTGCAAGTAGTTTTGAAGAGCAAGGAAGAATGGAACCCATAACATAGGAACTGACACGTCTTCAAAATAATACGTAACATATGTAATAAACATTTAGTTCAAGTATGAGACTAGTGACAATCCGTGTATACTTTGTGATAGTTAGAGTGAAAAAGGTAAGGGGTAGATGATGAGCAAGGAAGAATGAATCACATAGGATGCGAACATGGTAATCAATCGGTATCAGAATTACATTATGATAAATATACATAGTGAAACGACAACAGAGTTATCTGATAAAATAACATAGTTCATGATGAACAAAAAACTAAATGCATAATGACAATTCGGATATGAAAAAGTGACATTTCATCAGGAGAATGTTAAGATAGCTAGAAAAAGAATTAAAGGCGGTAGACGATAAGCAAGGAAGAACGAAACACGTGTCATTTGAACCGGTTGGAGTTTCAACTACATATCATGAAGTCAAATCTATAGTGTGCTATGTACATAATGTAATGTCATTCAGTACAAAAAATATAATAGTGACATTTCAAGATATACTTTAGATATAAAGAAGACCAGATTAAAGGGGGAGTAGATGATGAGCAAGGAAGATTGAAACCTATAACATGACACATCATCAAAAATGCTATATACATACATGTAGTATCATTTAATAGAGATATGAAAATAATGACATCCCAGGAAACAATTTGGATAGTTAGAAGAAGATTAAAGGGGTAGATGATGAGCAGGGAAGAAGAATGAATCATTTAGTATGCATGCGAACATAATAACGATCGGTACCAGATATGTAAATAAAACGACAATAGTGTCATCTGAATAAAATGGTATAATGCAATGTTAAAATAAGTACAATTGCTTAATGACAATTTGGATATGACAATAATGGCCACTATACAGGATAATCTTAAGAGATAGAAAGAAAAGGTTTAAAGAGGGTAGATGATAAGCCAAGAAAGAACGAGCACCTAGCATATGAATATGGATGTAGTTTTCACTACATATCATGATGTCAAATCACAATGTGCCTACATACATATCATTTAATCTAAGAATAGCAACCTTCAAGGTATACTTTGTATAGTAAAGAAAAAAGATTAAAGGGGTAGATGGTGACAAGAAGAAATGAAACCCATTATAAAAATGTGAACGTGACCCTCGAAATTGTTACATACAAACACACATGTATCATTTAATAGAGATAAGAATAATGACCATTTCCGGATAAATAGGATAGTTAGAAAAAGATTAAAGGACTAGGTGATGAGCAAGGAAAAATGAAGATAATAGGTGATACACAATCGCTAGAAATCATACATACAAAGTGATATTGTGAAGCAGGGCATGCAAAAAAAATGGCATTGCACATTGCGAACAATTATATTAATTATAAAAGGATACAATATGCTAGGGTTAATTTAGAAAAAAAATAGAGAAAATGGAGGAAAACAGGACAGAGGAATAAATGGAATCGCTACAACAGAGTTGCACCCACCAATAGCGCTGTTAGAGCAATAACGTGCGGCTCGAGTGTAATGCAGCAAGGTATGTTGGTTTCCACGGCTTAGGGGTTTGACGTGTTAAGCGATCTACTCGATAAACTTTTCGCAGATTCACATAAATGTATTTACAACGGTGCTGATTAAGAATCAAATAAAAAAAATAAAAAAAATGGGGTTCACCGACTTTGTTTTGAGCTATACCAACAAAAAGGTATGTTGTCACTTTTTAAAAACCACTCATTTTTTTTTAATAATTAGTCAAAATTTTACGTTTAGATCGCCTACAAAATAAACCCTCTCGCCTAAAATTTGTGTAATTTCTAAATATGTTGAGGTCCCGATGTCGTTCCTTCAAATTTTGAAATAAAAAATGGGGGGTCACGGACTTACTTTTTCCATTATACAACGCCGGAAAACACAACTGAAATTGTGACACTTTTTTTCAATTGCTTCTTGTGGGTGGGCGCAAGAAAAATCCGCCCACTTTCGGCATGCCGCAAAGCAGGAACGCAGGCGAAGAAATGCGCGATTTTAATAATGCAAACAAGGCACAAGTTATTCGCGTTATCTGCGCATGATCCTTCGCAGCTCAAAACTAAATTCTTCCATTTGTCCATGACCTGGGCTCCAAACAGAATGCGAAGGTGTTAAAGCAGCTTGCGCGTACACAAATCATCCACGTCAAACCCCTTACACGCTCCGGTCAAGGCCGCGCATTTTATTGGTAATATAAACAACATCATCAATATAAATAAACAGAAAATATAAAAAAAATGTGAGGACCATGACCTGACCATGACAACCGCTGGTGTGAAGAAAATACAAAGCAGCAAGAGCTGGGCATGGTCGTGGTACATTAAGCAGGAGTGGTTGTAAAAGTAGAGGTTGGGGGAATAATACAATAATGGATACCATAAGCAAATCAATAAGAGAGGTACAAAGTGATTAGGGTAACCAGAACAGTCAATGGTCGTGGAGTAAAAGAGATGGGGTGGATGGTTGGGTATAAAACAGTAATACGATTACATTATAATCACAATGGAGGAGTATATGGAATGATAAAACATGAGGTGGCTTTTGAACAATACATTGTAATCAAATTCAAATGGCCCAGATTTATGCAGAAAGTGGTAAAAAATGATAAGCAATGTTTAAAGAGTACCTCATGTAAATCAATAAAGCATGGGGCATAGTAATACAACCAGCACAGTGCATAATCCAATCAATTAAATATAATGGTATTAAAACAAAAATGTGCGCGCAAAGTTACCATTTTTATAAACTATTTGGGTAAAATTGAGGTTATGTTGGGACAAAAACACATGAATGGGCATCAACATTGGGGGGATGATCGTATGCTTCCCCCCCATCAAAATATTGGGGGGGAGATATCCCCCCCATGTTCCCTCCCCCCGGTGATTTACTACCCTATGGGGTTCTTGATAAATTTACAGTGGCTATTATATCAGCCATGGGTGTTGCCATGTTGAAAGACCTCTGACCTTATAACCCCATCTTTCCATGTTATAAAAATGTACCCCCCCTACCATACATTTGGAACCCCTTCTGAAGAAAGTGCAGCAAGCCAGGGCCATCCCCAGCCCCCTTCACTTATACAAATGAAAATGTTAAGGTTATATGACAGCATTTATAAGTTAAAAAATGATAAAGTATGACTACGTACATGTATGGACTGGCATTTGTCAGCACCCGCCGTCTCTTGCTAATACAGAGTGAACATATTATTTGCCGATGATGCGCTGTTGACATGAGTTCCGAATATTCCTGTCGAGTGGGTTTTGAAAATATGATCGAACCAGCAAACTTCAACTGTTAGAGCCCTGTTCATATTCCCATTATCACGCATGCCTATGAGCAGAAACGGTTTCCACATTTGTAGGTTTCGAGCAGCATCCTCTCTTCCAGCAGAAATTTCATGAAAACCAGACACTTTTAACATTGGGGATAAGTCAAATTAGTATATATATATATTTCTTTGGTAAAATCTGGTAAGCAAACGTATCTCCCTTGTGTGTGCCACCTCAATGAATTTCTGAATGGATTTGTGCTAGTCTGCCTATATAGAAGTAGCCTTGTTCAAGGCTGTCTGCTAAGAACCGACAAACTTGCGTTTGCAGGTTTGAAATCAGTGCTTTAGCATTGAAGGGGCTACCCTGTCTAGAGAAAGATTCAATAAAAAAAATAAATTGGCATACTCCTTGGTGGTCTGTTGTGCACACTGGATCAAGGAGCCTGCTAGTCTGGGTAGAAAACCACAAATACCTATTGTGGTCAGGTGCAGTGGCTATGCTACTCAGGGCGACAGCCTTGTGCTAATTGCTTTGTGGTTTTAATCTTCCCTGTATAAAACTCATATCAATTTTTTTTTGCAAATGCAGAAAAAGCTTAGATAGAACAAGGCGCTCTGCCTGAGTGGAATTTATTGAACTTGCTATTGGAAGGCTGCAAGTGTGGAACACAGGCCAGGTGGAATTAGAGCCATCAAATTAGGTGCTTGATAAAATGAATTTTTGCCATGGTATTGCTATTTCTTTCTTTAGTTTTAGGGAGGGGGAATATGCTCCATTCCTCGCATGATTTCTGCCTAATATGATCTGTGACATTATTTGTATCAGACGTGTGAACCAGTGAACAGTGGTGAATGAAGTTGGTAGAGCGCCTTGAACAAGGCTAATATAGAAGCAGATCAGGACAATACCTGTGGTTGTTGAACAGCACCACAGACAAACATCTGCCCACTGTTGGAGCAACAAAGCACTAGACAAGGACCTTGCAGAATTCAGTGAAGCAGCCAGACATGTATCCATCTGGCTGGATCATATTTGAGAACCACTGTGTTTGGATATGATAAGAAGCAGCTTGACAAAGACAACTTTATCAAAGAATATTACAAGAACTTGTTTATTCATTAAACAAATAATTTGATAATTAAAACAGGCACAATCCCTAATTTTATATACCTGATCACAGCTGTTTGAAAGTCTCATTTATTATGAGAAAACGAGAATAAAACAAAAAACATCAACGGCGATACACTTTTGGCAACTGATTTGGAGTATTTATGCCACTAACAATATTCTGTGTGAATTTGATGAAATTTCATTGCGGGCAAATGTGATTTTTCATAAAAATCTAGTTTTACACGTCTTTCTATGGGAAATAGGCATATAGAGGGCGCTATTACATACAAATTATGACCTTTGCAGGCCTATATGGCAAGAATTCCGCAATGGATTTTTCTGATTTTTGCGGAGGTAATAGCTCTTGCATGTCGATCCCTACTTATCAGTTGTCTAAATTGTGTCGCCATTGTTTAAAATTGCTCTAAAAATAAAAGAGACAATTTGCATGGGGTCAAACAGCTGTGTGATATCACTATACTGCAAATTAATATCCACTGTATCAGGGAGCTGATACCGGTACTAATAACATTCTCTGGGTTACCTTTGCATTACAAGGCAACCAAGGCAATTAAAATAAAAACCTACCATATAATTGTGCTTACTTTAGGACATCCCAGGCTGCTAGATTTGTCCAAAAAATGCATTAAAATGATTTACAAATTCCTAACTTTTCGAACATGATGGCTTCTGGTTTTCTGATTTCACATTACGTTTCATCTTATTTTTCTAACATCATGTTCTTCCAATCTAAACAGGTATTACATGTAAATCCTCAAATCATTATGTTACATAATCAAATCTGGTATACGACAACAAATCAATATGTGAAATTATACCAGGGTCCCCTTTCCAAACTACCCCAGGGTTCTCCTTTCCAACAACCCCATTTTATGCCTCTACAGCAGTTACTATAAATAAGACTCCCAGTTGAAGCATAATTCTGTTCTTAAGGTCACCGTTTGGGAAAATGTTTGCCTCAGAAGCTGAATTCGAACCAAATTTTTGTTCCAAAGCCTGCACAATTCCTAAAAATTGAAATTCCTAAAGATGAAATCAGTTCCCAAGCCCCCAAATTCGGAAATCGGAGCCATGCATATCCCTACCCAAAAATGTTGAGTGCCCCCGGCTCTCACCCTAGCTCTCACACATTTTAGTGTGCATTTGCATGCAACCGACCATTATATTGACAAACTAAATGATCAGTGCAGGCTCTGGATGTCGACTTTTCCCATGATGTATCAGTAAAATATCGACTCTGACGCAATCATTGGCAGTGCAGCGTATTGCGAAATGTGAGAATTATGACTACTGTATAAGTGGAAATTTTCGCGAGGTTTTTATTTTCACGAATTTCGTGAGTGAACATAAAAACGCGAAAATAAAAACTCGCAAAAATAACTTTTTCCAATAGATTTGTATTGCATTAATGTCAATACCATGAAATTAAATTCTCACGCATTTGGCAAAACTGTTAAAATAGCGAAAATATTTGTACGCGAAAATTTCCACTTATACAGTATATTATACAGATGTAGCAATCTCAACTATAGAAAATGTGAGAATTATGACTATATTATACAGATGTAGCAAATCTCAACTATAGAAAATGTGAGAATTATGACTATATTATACAGATGTAGCACTCTCAAATATATAGAAATGTTACCTTTTTATGAAGAGTTTGATATTCTGATCAGTAAAAAAGTTTTTAAAATGTGTTTTCAACCCGACGTCAAATAACTGGGTAACTATATATGGGAACAAGAAATCGATGTCAAACAGCTCTGTGAGATGTCTCCGGATGATTGACTGACTGTTAATACATTTAATGGGATCAATTATAATTCTTACTATCCATTTCACACAATACCCTCGGTCCAAAACCAAGGTCCAGAACCTTTCTCAAATTGAAGTATAAAAAAAATTATAAATGCAAAGTCTCAAAGCACTTTACATTTATTCCGTTGTCACTAAACCATATGTCACATTTTCACATTGAAAATTCGGCAGGCACAGTATGACTACCCCTTACAGCTCCCCATTTACACCTGGGTTAAATGAGACAAGCAAGATAAAGTGTCTTCACCAGGGACACAACAATTGGCCACGATCAAACTTACAATTTTTAAAATGGTCTAATGATCACGAGTTTGAAGGTCTCATTTATTATGACAAAACCAGAATAAAACAAAATATATCAACGGCGACATACACTTTGACAAAATAATTTGGGATTATTGTACCAACTGATTCCTCTGTGTAAATTTTACGAAATTTCATTGCGGGCAAATATGATTTTTCTTTAAAAGCTAGTTTTTAACACTTCTCTATGAGAATTGGCATATAGAGGGCGCTATATAACATACAAATCATGACCTTTACAGGCCTATATGGCAAGATTCCCGCAATGGATTTTTCTGATTTTTGCAGAGGTAACAGCTCTTGCATGTCCCTAGCTATAACAGTTGTCAAAATTGTGTCGCCACTGCTTAAAATTGCTCTTAAAATAAAAGAGACAATTTGCACGGGGTCAAACAGCTGTGTGTAAATTGTTATCACTGTATTTACTTAAAGGTACTTGTTCTGATTTATGTCTATTGTGTTCTCTACTTGATATGAGAGCCTGGCACTTGCACATACATGTACGCCCCATCAAATACCATGGGAAACTAACTTGCGGTTTTGATGGTAGAAGCAATAATGCATATTGCAAAGCCCCTATTCAATATATACTGTGCTAATATTGATGGTTAACCTTAAAACGATGTTTTTTGTTTATATCTTGGGAATGAAAATGGATTTGAGGGCTCAAATTTCAGGATGACAATTTCATCTGATGTTAAAATCGATACTTCTTCCAGGTAACGATCGGAACATGCAACTTTAAACTGATTGCCAGCTTGTCATTTTCATCTGTCATCTCAACATTGGGAAGTGTTGGTCCTCCTACTTCGAAGCAATTTCTTTAGGAAGAATTCACCTACAGACAAAAAACAAAGAAGAACATTTAAATCAATTTACTAATACAAGACAATTGTTTATCACTATAATGTCTGTAAATACTAGCATATGCACCTGGACATTTATGCTATAAAGACTTGACTTTCTGCAATTTATTGCATCAAGTTTTAATTGGAATTAAAAACTAGAAACAAAATTTGCAGACTCAGGGAACCTTCATTTTCAAGGGAGGGGGTCATATTTGCCAAAAAAATTACCACATGTACTAATTTGTCAATTGGTTTGCTATATACAGAACATGTTTCAATGTCATTCAAAAACAATTTTAGTCATGTAGACACAAAGGTTATTAAAACTCCAATGTTCAGGTTTTTTTTAACCATGCTGTGTGTTATCAAGGGTTTAGCTAAGTTAAAATTGCATCATAACTTCCTTTTTAAAGCATCAAAATATTAAACTCCAGGTGGTACCGAAACTTTTATTAAACCTAGACAAGGGAAGTCAATTATTTTCCTGTTGGAGTGCTCAACAGATTTATCGCTGTGGCAAATATTTCATTTTGTGCAAAAATTGTTTTTCTTAAAAAACTTGAAAAACAAGGCGGTTCTTGAACCACAACACAAGTCTTGCTTGCTTTCGCGTATAGCTGTAAGACAAAAAGCAGCACACCTGAGTGCAACTGTATAAGATTGGGTGTCCCCAAAAAGTTGTGCAAGCAGATAAACTCCAATTTCTCAACTAGTTTTACTTCTCACTCTTTCATATGACACCACCCTAGGGGTCACAACATTTTCCACTGTGGAGATACTAACAATTAACCCGGACTTTGGGGGATACTTCTAGCCCAAATTCGCTTCAGTGGTTCCATTGTTTTAGCGCAGTGAAGTTGAACCATTGCTGAAAGCTAGTGAGACATAGCAATTCTGACCGGAGTCTGCTCTAGATTTCTAGCAATAATGTCTCACCTCGAGGCCATTTTTCAATGAAACTGCAACCCGATATCAGCTGGTCTTCCCACACAATTTTGCTGACGGGAGGTCAGTAATTGCCATCTTTATCGCTAAAGTCCCTGGTGTGTGAAGCCCATGAAATTGCCTTGCAAGAGTCCCGGTTAGGGGTTAACCTTGAAATGCCCCTACATAAGTGAGAGACGTTTTAGGAGTAGCACCCCCGGTTTTGCATTTATAATATTCTTTATTTTCTGCTCTTTAATTTGGCACCACCCTAGGAGTCACAAAATTTTCCATTGTGGAGATATTAATCTTGAAATGTCCTCCACAAGAGCATAAGTAAGATACGTTTAGGAGTAACACCCCCGATTTTGCATTTATAGTATTCTTTACATGTATTTCCTGCTCTTTCATTTGACACCATCCTGGAGGTCACAACATTTTCCATTGTGGAGATATTAATCATGAAAAGTCCCCAACATGAGCATAACTAAAAGACGTTTAGGAGTAGCACCCCTGGGTTTGCATTATAGTATTTACCTAGCCGTGTGCGTAGCACGGCTAGGTCCTGTATTTGTGTGCGTTCTTCTTTCTTCTGATTCTTCTTTGTTTCCCATGCACTTCCGGTTGTTTCAAAATGCTACTAGTGCCAAACCCTTATGCCTATTTTGACAAGATTTGCTCAGAATAACCGCTGACCCCAGCTGCATAATATGTGGTGTACTCAGACTGGGGTCAAAGGTCACGTAACCGGAAGAAGCCGCCATTTTGTAAAAATCTTTAAAAGCCTGCTTGTCCTACAGACAACAAGCTATAGATTCCAAATTTGTTCACAAGAATCCTTAGACCAACCTTTATATAGCATGTACACAGATAAACGATCGGAGTTCATTAACATTCAAAATGGCGGCCATATCTAATGGTAATATGCAAAAATGCTATATCTCACAAACGATAAGACTTGGAAAGGTGATGTCTGTGCTAAAGTTGCGGATAGTGTTGAGACGAATCATATGACAGAATATTGGCTCCAAGGGTCATCTGTAAGATATGCAAATGAGCTAATTAATATGCAAAAATGCTATAACTCATCAACCAAAGTAGATATTTTTGTAAAATTTGTTCACAAGAACCACTGGAAAAAGCTCTATTACTTAGGTGCACAATTGGAGTCAAAGGTCAAAATGGGGTCATCTAGGGGTCAAATATAAAAGAAGCTTAATTGACCTATCTAGCTATGCCATCTTGTAGGCATCAATGAAAAGTGAAAAAGAGTCCACAGTGACACCGCTCTGTGAGCCATCATTGTTCATTGTCTATGGTCAGTGCACATAGGGTGTACACAAAATTTTGATCAGTGATCAGCAAGTGGTCATTTCAGCCAAAGTGCCCCTTAACATGACATTTAAACAGATGTTACACCTAGTCAGCAAGTGATCATCCCCACGGCTAGGTTCGTGCTCTTCGAGCACAATTTGCCTCTAGTCTACACTTCCCACTCTTTCATATGACACCACCCTAGGGGTCACAACATTTTCCTTTGTGGAGATACTAATCTTGAAATGCCCCCCCCCCACCATCCCCCCCCTATTAGATAAGCTGAGAGACCGTTAAGAGTAGCACCCCCCGGTTTACATCATAGCTTCTTGATGCTTTACTGGATGGAGTAGTAGCCAAGGGTATGCATTTATATGTATCTCATACTTTAACTTTGTCATTTAAGAACACCACCTCTGGGGGTCACACCATTTTCCATTGAAGATAATAATGGTAAAAAGTCCCCCATAAGAGATTTAGCACCCCTCCCTTTATTGATGTCTTATTTTGCACACCACCACACCACACCACACACAGCCCTATATACTTTTATATAATTTTGGACACTTGAAAACTACCATTTTGCTTTGTTTACACGTTTCAAATCCAAGATGGTGTCAAAATGACAATTGCATATAAGTACTCTTTATCTCTCAATAGCCC
Source organism: Ophioderma brevispina (assembly GCA_023653785.1). NCBI lineage: Eukaryota > Metazoa > Echinodermata > Ophiuroidea > Amphilepidida > Ophiodermatidae > Ophioderma > Ophioderma brevispina. Next base: position 33,999 of record JAMKCH010037394.1, on the reverse strand, counting down.
AAACTGGCGATTCTTCATAATACAGATCTACGTATTGTTATATGTTATGTTATATGCATCAGGAAATTTGAATGAAAATATAAATGAAACAACTACACATGAGAAGCTCTTGTCTATTACTTTCGTTTTTAAACCCTTCAACCATAACATGACGGGTAATAATGACCCTTGCAAGCACTATCAAGAGCCAAAACTTGCTATTTATTATACCTACATAATGTTATACACATGAGAAATTTGAATGAAAATACAAATGAAACCGTAAGAACTGGCTCTAAAATAGTGTATATTTTTCATACAGCCATGTGATCCATGTTATAATATTGTAATCAAAACATAAACATCTGTATACTTTTGAACACAAGGAACTCATATTATTTTTGCTTTGGTAACATAATTCAAATCGAAGATGGCGGCTAATATGGCCATTGTAATCACTATCAATATGTGATTTTTCATATATACATATGTTATGCACGATAGGAAATTCTAATAAAACTATAAATGAAGCAACTCTATATCCCTTAAAGGCACTATCAGTGATTTGCTCGATCAGAAAATCGAAAGAATAATACAAAATCAGATTTTTGCTTGTCTGTAACGAGAATGGGTATCCTATCACACCCTGCAAGTGATAACACTGAAATCAACCTAATAAGGACAAAATCAGATAATTTAGTCATTACTGTCCATATGGACACTTACTATAACACGTAACTGAATGGCAATTTATACCTTGCAACACTGATGATTTCTTCCTTTTCCATCACTTTTAAGCTATTTCTTCAAAATTTAAAATATTTCGACTCTTTCGGATGAATCACTGATTGTGTCTTTAAATGCCATTTTTCCCCACTTCTCAAAAATCACGGAGCGAATCCTTTGCCTTGTGTTTAGGGGGAAATTGCTCCTAGATCTAACAAAGCAAATTACGCCACCTCCCTTTCTTGCGGTGATCGTCAGGTTGGTAGTCATTTTCCCTCTAGGGACGTAAGGGGTATAATATATATTTTTTTTATTATAAATGTTTAACATGCTTCAAATCCAAAATGTTAACAAAATGACGACTGCGTACAAGCATAATCAAAATACCAATACAATGTGTTATTATACGCATCAGGAAATTTTAATGAAAATATAAATGAAGTAAATAGACATAGTTTTAAACATTGGAAACCATATCTACCATTTCAAATTTTTAACATCCTTCAAACCCAAATGTGGCAATTTTTCATATATACCTAAATATATGTGGCACACATTAGTATAGAAGCAACTTGATAGGCCTACATACTTTTGGACACATGAAATCCCTATCAAGTACGTTTTAATTAACATGTCTTAAATCACTATCAATAGCCAACACTGGAATTTTTTCTAAACATAATATAAATGAAGCAACTATAAACTTTGGGACACAAAAACTCATTCTATCATTTAAGTTTTGTGAACACTAATAGCCATAACTGACAATATTCACCTGTATCTACACATATCTCCATATTTTATATGTTATTTGCATTAGGAAATTTGAATAAATATATATTAAATAAATTAAGCAACTTTGACACAAATTCATTTTATCATTTAGGTTTTGTAAATATGATTGAAAAACAAAATGACTAATAGTATAGTCATTTTAGATTTGAAGCATTTTACATTAACAAAATTGGTAAAAGTATATATCTTGCGTATATACAAATATATTGGCGTTTTATTTACGTTTTTATCAAAATTTCCAATGTTCATATATGATCAAAAATTAAGTTTTATATTAGCTGGCATCTTGTTTTTGATTCATATTAGTAAAAATTTAAATGGTATAATGAGTTTCTTGTGTCAAAGAATGTATCTATAGTTGCTTCATTTGTATTTATATTCAAATTTCCGAATGCGTATAACATGATGTAGGTATGAAAAAATCACCATTTTTTTGCTATTGATTTTTTGCTAGTGCTTATAGCAGCCAAATTAGCCCCATCTTAATTTTGAAGTGTTTTTTAAACATAAATATGAGTTCCTTTGGGTCCAATGGATGCATCGAAGTGTTTATTTTGTTAATAAAAATATGACGATGACATTGACCTATTTTAGATTTTTTTCTTTTAAGCAAACTGCCTTTATTAAATAATCAATTGATCAAAGACATAAAAATACATAACATTATAGGTATTTCTCTGATGGACATAAAATTCTTGAACTGAAGGCACCCTTCACAAAAATTACGATTTACATTATCAAGCTTTGGGAGAGACTCTGTGGGAAGATTATTAAAAAAAAGTATCAATTCCAGGGTTAATATCCTTAGAGGTATATAAATCTTCATAAAAACTTGCTGCAGCATTTGAAATCTCCTTGGAATCAGAAATTTCATTACCATCAAAAATCAATTTTGAAATATTTTTCTTCTCACAGTGCCTCTTTTCTAAATTTAAAAAAAAATTACTATTTTTCTCACCATCCTCTACCCATTGAGCTTTTGATCTTATAAAAATACCCTGTACTTTCTCATCAAAAAGATTTTCCAGGGTCTTTTCTCTTATCTGCAATTGAGTATGTAAGAGGTCATCATGGGGGAATTTGTGTACAAGGCATAATCAGAATATTAAATCATTCATATTAAGCTCTTATAATTTACAATCACTACGCTTTTTAAGGGATGCATATTGAATGGTACTCCCTATAATATTTCAATTTTGATCATCCAAACTATGTTGGATTATTATAATACATTCTGCTTTATCAATAACCGTTTGCTACACTCAATATACAATCATCTTTTAAGTAGACTGGTATTTAATTTCCAAAACCCGGGACCTCTGAGAGATCCAGGGTTAATAGAAGTCAATAGAATGGTCAGTTCTAAAACCATATGACATATTCAGATTTTACTTAAACTTATAGTCACCCTTTAGAATTAAAAAATAGCCAGTCGACATAATAATTGGCTGCTTGATTTGATCGTTGATTCAGGATAATCCTTAATATTATAATGTTGGTCCCGCCATATATAATTAAATCAAGATTGCCTTAAGTTTAATATATTAGATTTTCTATATCGGTATACTTACGGTGGCCGCCCTCTTGGATGCAAGCATGTAGCAACAACAAATTAAAAATAGTTGGAATTTGCTTATTCTGTCTTCAAGTATAATCAAATACAATGTTATGCCCCTTTACGTTTAACAACGGCGGTTCTCGAACCCCCAAAAGGCCCCCCCCCCCCCGCCCGTTGCGATATGCGATAGTAAATGTGAGGGAAAATATTAATTTTAGGATCAAGGGGAGGAATTGTGATGGAAATATGTGGTTCTCAAAACCATGAGGGCTGCTGCCATAGCAGCTGCAATTGACGGTATCAAATGTTGACTACATTGACCATACAAACTATTGTAGTTATTTGACCTTAGAGACTCCTACTTGACCTTGAAATGACCTTCAACAATTTGCGGTTTAGATTTAGAAATGTTAACCACACCTACAAAGTTTCATGACCTACATGTTGAGTTAGTTGACGTTGAATAACCCCACGACCTGAAATGGACCTTTCAAAATTTTCGGCAATGAAATGATACTACACCTCAGTTTTCATGACCAGACTCCATTGGGTATTGATTTGACATTGGATGACCCCGCATGACCTTGAAAAGACCTTCAAATTTTCTGGCACAAAGTTGACCACACCCACCAAAGGTTCCTCATCCTACCACAATTGTCAAGGGTTTTTTAAGCAATTTTAATGAGACATTGCACTTGAACTTGAATATACCCTTGCATGACCTTGGAAGGTACCTTCAATTTGTCGGCATGAATGTTGACCACAACCACCAAGTAGTTTCATCATCATACCACATTTGACAAGGGTTGTTGATAGCAATATAATCCCATTGACCTTGAAACGACCCCCACAAGACCTTGAAAATGACCTTCAAATGTGTTGAGCACTGAATATTGACCACACCCAACAAAGTTTCATCAGCTGCCACTTATTGCCAAGGCTTCTAGCAATTTAATCCCATTTGACCTCATTTGACTTTGGACCCCATGCCACATGCCCCAACTCCGAACACCACCATCTACTTGGGTGACATCTTTGATGCGAAAAATGGACACCAAAAAGATAAAAAGCGATATCGGTTTCTACAAGGCTTATAACAATCTTATATATTTTGACCACAATTTGACCTATTTTGGCATATTGACCTTTGACCAAGTCACAGACCCACTTTACATACCAGCCAACGCACCTTCTAATTGATGAGATTTGGACGGAATATATGTTGCGAGATGGAACCCACAATTGCTTGATTCAGAGATATTGCGTGGGACAAGCGCATGCACACACACCCAGGACGCATGGCATTCTATAGTCCCCCTATGCCAACTAAAGTTGGCAGGGGGCCATTAATTAGGTATTTGTCTAAATCACCAGTTTTTAGTGTATAATAGCACTTTCGGTGGCCATATTGGCCGCCATCTCTGGATTTTGAAAGGTTCGTTAACAAACAAAAGTCAGATGTGGGTTCCTAGGACCACAAGAATACATACACCCTATGAATATGAATTTCCTATTCCTCCTCTTGATTAGTGTTGATTGTTTGTGCTTTATATTCATAACATAACTTTTTGGCAGCCATTGGATGCATCTTGCATACCTGGTACACGTTAAGTTTTATTTGTTTACTGTGACTACCATATTGAATTAGCTGTTTTTGAACTCTTGGTATTGAAAATATGGGTCGTGTCGTCAATTTGGACCTCAATTGCGTTCAGAATACCAAAATTATAATGTGAAAATTTGTGTATTTGGGGCCATATTGGATTTGACACCCTAAAAAAAAACGGTTACACCAAAAGCAAAGAATCAAGGGGCAATTTTGCTTTTAACAGAAAAAAACAAACATGATGGCTGTATTTATGACATACCAGCTACAATATTAGTTGCAAATTTGCAAAAATAATGCCCCTTCAAGTGGCCCACATGCACTTTGACCGGAATTATGATTCACACAAAGGATGTGTATGGCTCGTAGTCTTGCATTTGCAAAGGAACAAAAAAAAAGTTTTGCATATCAAGGTACTGTTTCAGGGAATGATAGAGCAATTAAGCATATTTAATTAGATCAGTTGCATCAAACAATTGCCCTTTAATTGACCACATGCACTTTGACAAAATATGATCCCACAAAAGATGTATGGCCATATTAGTATTATTGTAGCGAGAAAATTTTACATATCTGATGAACCGTTTTAGTTATACAGCAATTATGCATTATTTAATTAGCTCATTTGCATACCTAAGCCGCAATATCACACACACTTTTAATTGAAAAAAGACGCGAATCATTGACAGGCTTCATCAGCGAAAGGAATTTTGTGCATCCAATGTACCGTTTCCAAAATAGAAATTACGCTAATTACTTCTGAATATGTAATTGGGCTCATTTGCATACCTAATTGCCTGAATCGCCAAAAAAATCTAATCAGGTCGAGACTCAACTCGCTTCCTTCCACAAGTAACATTATACACCTACGGAACTCCAGATAACTTGCGGGGTGGAAAAAATTTCTTTTTCGAAACAATTATTGCAAATTTAGAATTTAAAGGTCCAGGCCTCTCCTTTGCTAATTTGTCCCTTTTTCACGATCGCTAATTAGCATCATCCCCAGAAGCCCAGTTTTACCGGAATGTGTCAAACATTTGGTATCAGAAGAGATGCTACATTTTCTCATTTACCCTTGTGTGAAATTGAAATCTGAGAGCCAAGGACTGTGTGGTTTGGAAAGTTATGTGAGCTAAATTGGTCCCTTTTTGGGGGCGCACCATATTAATTTTACGCAGTACTATATGGGGCTTACAAAAATCACAGTTTTTAGCTTTTCGCATCGGCAAAACGGATTATTTTTAAAATATCGGCGCGAAACTTTACAGATGTTGGGGGGTTTTAAAGAGTGAAGGCCAATATATCGAGATGAAAAACGTCACTTTTTAAATCGGGCCATCCCCCTTTAATTTATCATATCCTATGCCCCAAATCTATCAGGTTGAGAACTCATATAACCCACTTCTTTCCATTAAGTTACATTCATATAGCCCTTACAGAAACTCCAGATAAATCGTGTGAAAACAGAACACAGACAGACAGAAAAGTGATTACTCTCAGTGTCTGCCGAAAAGGTGAGACAAAATCAAGCCCAATAGCAAATTATAACTAGTCTCATACATAAATCAAATGTCATTTTCAATTTCAAATTATTATAATATTAATAATGTATATTTTTGACATTGTATTTGTATTGTATGTGCTTTAGGCAAATAATGTGTATTTTAGTTGTATCAAAGGCCATCGTGGGGCAGGCATATGAAATACTAAACATACAACTAACAACCAACTGCTCCTCTACAATGTTTAGTAGTCCGTACTCCAGTTCCCAAAAAAGAGGCATAACCAGAGATTGCCGCAGCAGAGTACCAAACATTAAAACTGGGTACTTAGGACAAATGCCGATCAAGAACAACAAGGTTACTTCGATTGTGTGATTTTTAATTATAAGGGCGCCCTTTGTGATATTCTATAGTGGTCACGAGTCCTGGATGCCAGGGAAATACACTTGATGACTGCTGTAATTGCTGTGAACTAAGTGACACTCTTACCATATTTTAAGTGTACAATTTGCCTCGTTATATCGTGGTGGTGATTGTTTTCGTTCTTTATCACCACTCTTTTCAAAGCTGACCATCATAAAGCAACTCAATATAGTCGTTTGAGCATCTGGCCTTTCGCGTTAGTTCGGTCCCCCCTTGAATCGGTTTGCCCATCTCACCGATATCCATCTGCAAGAAACAAACTTACATCACAAACGTTTTTCCAGGATTTTTTTCTTTGTTGGACAGGATTATTAACTGCCATCACCGCATCGTGCTGTGTTTGCTGGTGATTTTAAATTCCATGTGGTGATTGTGATGAAATGATAGAAACAATTGTTGAAACAAATAAGGATGCAATGTCCTTTTGAAATCTTAAAGGGGCCCATTTCGTGATCCAAGCCCACCCCTAAAAAAGGATTGAGGATTTTTAAATGCATCTGAACGTCGTCTAAGTATAGTATTGTGCCTAATCTGACGTGCAGATTCGATAGTCTCTGCAAGAAATTCACAATTTTGTATTTTCTGTCTGTACGGACCCAGAAATTAATGTACAGTGGTCGAAGGGAGATTGTGATACAAAACATTTGCTCATACAAACCGCGTACGATCAGAATCAACTGAATAATTTTGGGAAATAAGCTTTCTCAAGGATATCTAGCGGGAAATATTATAAGCAAACAGAAGGGGGTAGCATTAGAATCTAGGCGTAAACCCGGGGGGGGGGGGGGGGGGCTTCGACACCCTATTTAAGAGAGAGGAGGAAAAACCATCTGGGCGGGAGGGGGGGTAAGACGGGGTACGGCGAATTTGTTTACACCACCTACCAAACTTCCAACGCTTCCCCTCTTCTTAGCATTCCGACCTGCATTACATCTCCGCATGATTTCACTTGCTTTTACTCCTCTAATGTACTTCTTCCCACTCTCCTTCCTATCCTCTCAGCTGTTTTTCGCCGTGCCCACCACTCCGTGATTCATTCACTTTCCTCTGATCTTCATCCCTCACTTTTCCCATCTTCTATCCAATTATTTTGATGAGGGGGATGGTCAAACGATCATCCCCCCAGTTGATGCCCCCATTCATGTGTGTTTTTTACCCAAATAACCTATATGTACCATAATAGTTTTTAAAATACGTTAAATTTCCGCGTGCTTTGCGCACATTTTCGTCTAATTACAATTATATGTAATGATTTTAGATTCTAAATGGCCAAAACCAAAAAATTTTAGCGCGGTCTTTGCACAAACGTGCTATTAATTAGATCTTTTCAGCAAACTCCATTTCTTCATAACTCTTTCATCAACCAATTCCCCCCCCAATGTCAAAAGGAAAATTACGCCACTGGTTTTTGAATCACGAAATGCACCTGAAATTTCAACCAATCTTCAACAATACATTCAATGCATGTGACTCATTGGCATATTGAAGCAGCTTGAGACACTTCACCAAAGATAGATATGCTCCAGCCAGATTGGGGTCAACGGTCATTAAAGGCCTGACTCAGAGATTTCCGATTGAGGGCGCACTCAACTCAATGGTGTGCTCAAACAAAATCATGTTTTTTTTGCATATACATAATGATTGTCCATTACTAATTACCGTGTGAAAATAACTAAGCTCAAATCGAAGATAATATGAAAATACAACTTGTTATAAAATTCCGGATCCGAATTTTTGGTATAAACAGAGTCCTATGGCCATTATTATATACCTCATCTAGTAGATCCTATGTCAGTTGATTGGTAATAAAGGAAAGTCACATGACTATGTATAGTTTCTACTATCTCGCATAAAACACGTATTAGTACCTTTTTGCCACCCAGACAACTCCGCCCTTTCGGTTGTCAACCAGCTAACGCCGTTTCATTTCTGGTCTCGACCGGGTACTTCAACCTCCCCTGCGACAACGTCGCCTACCGCCCACCGTTCTTCTTCCTTCCTCATCACTTGCATCATCCTTGGCCCGAGCACGGAGGAGGAAAAGGGGAAGGCCAAGCAACATCCCTCTCCCCCCCCTTCGTTTCGTACACTTCATCGTTTTTTTGTGCGGCTGAACCTTTGCACCGGTTTGCTGCCGGAGAGGAAGGGGAGTGCGCTTCGTGGGAATGACGCGCATTGGGGGGGGACAAGCGCGTCCGTACTGTAGAGCCGATCTTTACCATTATGCACGTCTTCCCTCCTGCCTCTGGCTTTGTCTTCCTTCCCCCCTCAGCCGCATACCGGGCTACTTATTTACCCGCACCCCTCCCTCCTTTTCCCCGCATTCTTCCTGCCTCTCACCTTGCCTCCAACACCGATTCCCCGTATCGTTCCTTATTCATGCCTTTCACTTTACCACTCGTCCCTAGTCTAACACCTTTTTGTGCCTCCTAGCATCCCCGCATTCTTCATCTCGCCCCTGGTCTGATATCATCCTATCTCTGTATTCCTCTCTTCCTACCATATCATCTACCTCTTTTTGGCTCCACCTAGATTCTCCCCGTTATATTCAGTGCTCCTCCTTCTCTCACTTAATCGACTCCGCAATCTTTGTGGGCGTAGGCGCCCCCGCAGGAGCCTTCCCAGCGTGGAACATCATTCCTTATCCTCTTAATGCGAATTTTTAAATCATCTTTGGACCAGTATAGAAATTTTCTGCCCTAGCTGTAGTCTCGTTACTGCAGCAGAAGGATCTATCTATGACGGGTAGGGTATTAAAAACAAATATTAACTGCCCTTTATTAGGGCCTTAGTTCAAAATCGGTGATCTGAGACAGCTAATTATTTCCCAAATAGTATGGCCTCGAGTGAGATCACCTAGGGTCAATAGATTTGACTATGTCCTCGAGGACAGTCAATATTTGTATAGGATACACCTCATGAATATTCATGAACATAATCATGCTTATTTAATTGGAGATCCTATATTACGCAGAATCACTTTTACCTTAGGGAAATAGATTGAACTGTTTTCCTACAGCCTCGTCCCAGAGTCACAGTGAGGTGGATTTTGTAATAAAACAAATTAAGGCAGAAGGGGGAATGTTGGTGCTTGGTTGTGTTACCCCCTATCCTGCGCTCTCGGGCTTTGTTTATCTTTTCATCCTAGTTACCTCTTCCTCTCCCTTTTACTCCTTCTATCCCCCTCCCCCTCATCTTTCACTCATCTCTCAACATATACTCCGGGGGAATACGGCACAATTGGCGGAATCCAAATTTTACTTAAAAAAAAAAAAAAAAAAAAAAAGAACTGTTAAAAAAAACCGAAAAGGGGGACATTGTTGAAAGTTAAGTCGATTATGCCCAAGGGAACATTCCCACAAAGGTAAATAGGATTAAATTTTGTCTCGAACTGCAAAATATTTGAGCATTTTTTTTTATCAAAGAAAGATGTCAATATCAGCAATTAATATCATAGGTTTCTATGGGACTCGGCCATTGCGCAATACCCCAAGATGCGATATCTCGGAACGCATTCCAACATTTTGCATTTTTACTCAGTTTGGATTCTACACAACCCCCAATTTTAACCCTGAAAACATGTTTGTTTCATTGTTGATAGCACCTCACATTTTCTCCACTTGGCATGTAAAAAAACCTAGGTCGAATCTGAAACCACATGTCATCAATGTTACAGCATGACAATGAAAAAACTCGATTCATCTATAACTTACTTTGGAATGTCGGAATTTCATTAGGTGGTGACATTCTAGATGAATATTTTGAACTTACTACACAAAAAAATTATATTTGAAACTCGCTGAGTCGGCCATTAGGGGGCACTTCCGGTCTAATGTGAAAAATCTCCAAAAAATTAATAGTATGTGAACAGGGAGCATGGCACCATGACCATGCATATGAAGCAGCCTTGTGACCCGTAAAAATTTGCCCTCAATTATAGGGTCAAAGGTCATTAGGGGACAATTCCGATATGAATGTGAAAATGTTTCATGGACGCATGCGTTGTGTGAAGACGCTTCACAAAGGGTGTGCTTGAATGGGTTCTGGGGGGCTTGACATGGGTCATGGTCTTGACAGGGGTCAGGCTGTGTACCAGTGGCCACAGAGCTCTAGTTAGGGGGCATTTTGCTTAAATTATTGTTTTCATGCGGTTTCTTAAGTTAGGCATTGTACTAACTTAGTGTCTTATTGCCGAGGCAATTTTGGCCTAACTTATTGTTTTCTTGCGTTTCTTAACCTGACGGTGCAGCTGGTAGGGTCTTGTATCTCTTGGTTTTATTTCTTCTTCCAACACACAAGAAAATGTACTTCTACAAAAAAAACGTCAAGTTTGCTAGGTCTGTGGGGGGGGGAAAACAACCTTTTGTGGGTTTAATACCATAAGTACGATGTCTATGATATTCATGGAGGAATAGACACTTTGTGATAAAGCTACGGCAAACTTTAAAGTTGGTCTACAACGAACCCCAGATGTCTTTAGCCTCTTATAATGTCCTTATCTGTTTCGGGTTATGTATTTTTGATATTGTGAAAATATATCTATATTCTTCCAAGGCCAAAGACTTCATGTGCGATCAGTTGAAGAGAAATTTCATATTTTCTGAAAAATGTGGCGTGCCGCTTTACGGGGCGGCACTTTCCGGTCAAAATTGGAAAACAAACGAGATACTATAGTTCTCCTCATACATAGAACATTGCATGGTCACATGACTCATGCATATGAACCACCCGCTTGAGACCCTTTCACAAAGTTGTGCTCTCGGCATGGTGGGTCAAGGGTCATTAAAGGGGCACTTCGCTCTTAATGTGAAAAATATTCAAAAAATTGTCGTATCATCTTTCTATATGCATCGTTGCATGGTCACATGACTCATGCATAGCAACCAGATTAAGACCATTCACAAAAGTTGTGCTTGGCCATGGGGGTCAGGGTCATAAGGGGACTTCCAGTCCAAAAACAAAAAATATTCATTCTTTGTTAATCTCAAAATGTAAAATAGTAGAGTGACCATACCTCAGATATGCACTTAGGTACCGGTGGTATGGAAGTATTTTTATTTTGGGGTCAAAGGTCATTTAAGATCATATCCGAGTAGTTTAGACTAAATACCCCTTCAAAGAATTTTTATCTCCAGAACTAAAGCAATTTTTTTAAAAAGGGGGTAGAATTTTTTTATTTGCACTGGAACAATGCATTTTGCGCGTTTGTTTTGTGTTTATATGAGGTTTTTTTTTTTTTTTATATCGGGGGTGTCAAAGGACATTAAGGGGGTCAAATGGTGAATTTTGCCAAAAAATGTCTTAAAAAATAAGACCAAATTAGCTATATATCAGCCTATATAGAAGACAGTTTACAAGGCCCTCCTTAGGTGCTACCAAGTGTATGTGTAACATTTTTTGGTAACATTAATGGTTAGGTAAGGTTGTTTTGTATTGTATGATAGTCTGGACCCCAAGGGTCAAAGTTCAGGTTTTAAAATCTACAAACAAAAATCTGATTGAGCTGAATTTTGTCAGGATTAATCCTCATGACATCGTATAGATACAGAACAAGTAAAGTTGACCCCATCGTGACCCAGGGGGAACGTTTTTATAGGGGTTAGGTTTAAAAAAGGTCAAATCTTCTAACGTGCTTGGATTGAGTTGAACCTCAAAATATGTTCCTTGGCTATTCAAATATAAAGCATATACAAATTCAACTTTTGTTTTCATTTTAAGTCATTTTGGTAGCACAAATATAAAAGTGCGATGCGAAAATCTATTGCGTGTCTAATCATATGAAATCACAGAAAATATGGAGACTTTAAATCTCTTAGTCAGACCTTTAACACAAATGTAGTATGGAACCCTACTAGGAACTTATTGCTTAACCCATAACTCCTCTCCTTTACGCTTTTGACCTCTAAACTACCAACACTCATCAGTGTAATGCCCTGACACAGTATAGCGGTATGCTTTGTCAGGGAAAATGTAACCTAAAGGGTCACAACGGCAAAAAACATTTGGTTTGTTGTAAAATTTGTACACAGAGGTCAATGACAAATCTAAAGGAATTATCAAGTATAGACCATGCTGGAAAGAGTTGTGAAACGGAGAGCATCATGATTGCATAAGACCCACCGTTGTATGGTTGTCTGAACTGGAAGGCTCTTGGCGACGCAATGCATGCAACCCTAAGACAAGATGAGTTGTTATGGGTTGGCAGAAAGTTTTGAACAAATAAGATTCAAGATGGCCATAAAATATGCTTGGCAAAATAGGAAAAAGTGTGTAGTACAAAAGTATTGAGGTAACATGAACCCGGGTGGTGTCTTCTTCAATGTGCAAAAAAAATACATTTACTGTCATAATTTTTTGAAAATTGCATAATGACTCTTAATTCAAAACATTATAATCTAACCATTTCGAAAAAAATCTATAAGCCCCGTTAATAAAATTGCATGGCCCCTTTCCAAGTAATGATTGAATGGCCCCTTTGGCAACTGGAGGAATAGCCCTTTAATTGGTATTTACGGAGGTAAATGGCCTGAATGGCCCTTTAATTGCTAAATGGAGGAATTATTGGTAATTGATTAATGGAATTGCCTTTTAAAAAGGTAAATAAATGGAGGAAGGGAATGGCACTCTTGTAATAGATACAAGGCGGCACCCGGGATTTCGCGGACCACCAAAGGCACTCGAAAACCATAACTCATCAATGAACTCTATCATATCTCACCAACAGAGACTCTAAAAACAACTCATCATGGGTGAATCCATCCATAAACACTCAAAAAAAAACCAAAAAAAAAAAACCCCTAAAAACATAAACTCTCCCAACTGAATGCCACAAACTCACCAAAAAAAACCCTAAACATTCGGAAACAGGTTGATGAAATCCATCCATAAACTCACCCAAATGACTTAACAATTATAAAACTCATCAATGACCTCAATTCAACATGTACCTCACTAACGAATAACTCTACTAAAAACATCATGGATGGGCTTCCATTTTGTAACTCACCAAAACATATCACAAAAAACCTAAAACCTAACTCACGATGAAACTACATAACTCACCACCAAAATAACCTCCATTCTAACTCACCAAAATAATCTAAGAACATAACTCATCAATGACTCCTTCATACCTCACTAACAATGAACGCTTAAACTCATTGACGGGTCCATTTATAACATCACCAAAAGCATCAAAAAAACTAATACATAAAATCATCGAAAAACTCCATAACTCACCAAAAATAAACTCTAAAAACTCTGAACATACCGTTGATGAACCCCCATCCTAACTCACCAAAAATAAAACTTAAAACATAAAACTCATCAGACTCAATCCATTAACTCGCCAAAACAGACAAAACACCCGAAAACACAACTCATCAATGAACCATAACTTTTTGAAAATTGCATAATGCCCCTTGAATTCATTTGAGGGTTGGTTTTTCCTTCAAAATGATGAAAGTACTACCATAAAAAAATCAAAAAAAATTTTCTTCACCAACAAATAACTCTATAACAACTCATTGATGAACTCATCAAATTTCACCCCAAAAACAAAACCAGGCACTCAATGATGCGATGGCCTAGTAATAGCTTTATTTTAAGCTAGTTTTTTGCCTATACACAAAAGCTTCCCTCCCCGCTCCTGCCTGATGCACCCGAACCCATCTCCCCAATGAATGGCACCCAAGGTGACATGAGGTAACAAAGGTTACATGAAGCACAAAGATCCTCAACCCCGTTCCCCTCCCCAATGCACCTTACCCTGCCCCCCGTCCAGGATTGCAACCACCCTACCTCTCAAAGAAGAAAAAAAGAACTAAGAAAAGAACGAGAAGAAAAAACACAAGAAAAAGAAAAAGAACAGGAACAAAAAAAACAAAAAAGGGAACGAAGAAAAAAAAACAAGGAAAAAGGAAAAAAGGGGAAAAAAAAGAGAACCAGAAGAAACCACAAAAAAGGTTAACAAAAAAGAAAATGAATCATAACCTCAACACCCACTAGGCATTCCCCATGACATGGGGGGCAATGATGGTTACATTGGGTCACTGAGGTTCAAGGGGTCATGAGGTCAATGGGTCACCGAGGGTCAATGGGGTCACCGAGGTCACAAGGTGGTCCGGTTAACAGGGGGTCACCAAGGTTACATGGGGTCACCAAGGTCACGTGGGGTCACCAAGGTCACATGGGGCACCAGGTCACATGGAGGTCACCAAGGGGTCACATGGGGTCACCAAGGTCAAATGGGTCACTAAGGTCACATGAGGCCAACATGGTCACATGAGGTTAAATCCACCATTCTATGAGGCACCCCCAACTTCCCCCAACAATGCACCTTCAACTTCTTGATGACACCCACCACGACCCTCACGAAACACGAAGACAACTCTCTTCTTAAATCTCGCGGATTTAAATTACCGTAGTAAACTCGTAATTATACTCCAATCCCTCACCTTCACACTTCATTCGCATTGCTCCTATGTATCCTACCGTCCAATGCTGTTTGCTCTATCTCGCTACTCATTCACCCCACCCACGGTGTCAGAGCCCTCCCCCTTCCCATCCATCTTATTTACTCTCCTCTCTTACTCACTTTAGTCTTTTTTAAGACACTATCAGCCCTTTATATCATTCTTTTGGCCCTCAATCCACGCACCACTTCTTCCTTCATATCTCTGTTTTTTACTACTCATTTTCTCACCGACCCTCTTCCTTTCACGTTGTACCTTGTCCTCTAGTCTTACAGCCTACCTCACCTCATATCCCGCACACTCCACTTATTACCATTCAAGCACTTTGCCTTCACACCCACGCTCCCCCCCTACCAGCCCTTTCGTTCCCCCCACGTGTTACCATTCCCACCTCTCATTCCCCGACCATTCTTCCTTTTCCCGCCCCTCCACCACATTCTTTCTACTCCATAGGTAGCTCACCTCACTTAATTCAAAACTTTATCATCATTATTGGCCATTCAATCCCGAAATCGCTCATCCCCCTCTTGAAGCCCAAAGCTCGCACTACTCCGGCCAATCCGAAAACTTCCCTCCATTGCTACTTTACTGCACAGAAATGGTAAACTCACACTAAACACATATCCCTCACTAATGTTCACTCCTAAACTAAACACCCACCCTTCACTTCCCCTCCCCATCCCTTTCCCACAAACACCCCCACCTTTCCTCCCATTCCCAGACATGGTCCAATGAGGGTAACAGGGATCCCGAGGTCACAGCGGATCACCAAGATCACAGGGGCATCACCAAGGGTCCCCATGGGGTCACCAAGGTCACATGGGGTCACCAAGGTCACCATGGGGTACCAAGTCAATGGGGTAACCAAGGTCACAAGAGGTCACAAGAGGTCACATGAGGTCAATTAACCCATCCATCCCTACCTGATGCACCCGACCGCTCTTGCCTTGATGACACCCCGACCCCCTCCCCAATGAATGGCACCAAAGGATGACATGAGGTCACAAGATCACATTTACCCCCTCCCAATGCACCCTCCCCAACTATCTACCATGCCCCCTCCCAAGACGGCCTTACCCTTTTCCCCCCGATCCACCCCACCCTGACCCCTCCCTACCACTCCCGATGCACTCCACTCCCGCCCAACATCCCAACCTTCCCCAATACCATAAACTTTCCTCCTGAACACCCCACCCTTAATTTCCCCTCTCACACCCCACCCTTTTCTCATCAACACCCCAGCCTTCCTCCTCCCGAAACACCTTCAGCTCCCCCTCCATATGATGTATGCCGGCATTGTCGTTTTTTCATGTAGTAAAGGAATTTTGCATATCCGATGTATTGTTTAAGCGATACAGCCTGAGCAGATTTAATTAGCTAATTTGCATTCCTAAGCCGCATGGATCACAATTTTAAATGGCAAAAGATGCGCAAAATGGGTTGGCATGCGTGAAAATTTTGCCATATCGAAAGAAAGAACTGTTTCAAAAAAGATAGTGATACGCAGATTTTTTGCATATAATAGCTCATTTGCATATGTAATTCCCCCGAAATTACGCCCGTCTACTCAGGTGGAACACTCTTTAAATCCGTTCCTTCCACCAATGTACATCATTATACGCCTTTGAAACTCCAGATAACTTGTACCACAGTTGCGAGGAAGCGTTTTTTAACATTTTGACCTACATGAGGTCAACGGTCAAAGAGGTCACCAATGTCGTAAGGATCACAACATGTCATCCACCTGCACCCTCCTATGTACCAAGTTACACATCATCGTCAGCCCTTACGAAACTTGGCAGCATTCTATATAGATACTAAAGGCTGAATAAGATATTTCCCGATGAGGGTTTGTTACTCAATTTTTCAAAAAAAATTGTGTTTGCATATTCATTAATGCCTATGTCCATCTATAATCACTTTCTGATTGTAACATACAAAATCATTAATGGATGATAGTAAAGAAGTAAGAAGACAATCTTCAGTAGCAATGTTTCGTGTATTATTTATTAAAATCCCAAGATTCAAGAAGTAGATTGCTCATTTTACGCCTATAAAGTATAATCGGGGTACCTAGATCAGCCACAAAACAGCACAAAAGACTACGGAACATCACTGACCATACCATAACTGAAAGTAATTCCATATCAACAGTTGTGCTGTAGCAAAACATGTACGAGCAGGTGCGCACCATGGCGGGAAAAAGTGGGCGAATTTGGAAAGCTCCTTTCCCGGGAATCATTGCCTCTCGCGAAATGAGGGGGAGAGAAAGAAACAATTAAAGATGAGAGAAAGGAAATAAAAATAAAAAGGATAAATAAAATTGAAGTACGAGTCGATTTTTCTCCAAAGTAAGGTGCCGAAAGAAAATAAATGATTTCCCGAAATGTCGCGTTAGGTTCCAATTTCACTGTGATGATTAAAAAACGGTCTGGGAAATTACCCCAAAGCCAGTCTAAGCTTTCAACTATTATACCTGATATTTCATGACTTTTCAGCTAATGACCACAGGTGGTAATCACGTCACCCACCCGTAATTTCTGATCACAAAATTTGCAATACGGTGAAATTGAAATATTCTAACTGAGTTCTAAAACATTGTTTTGGGTCAAATATCACCGCTGCTGGGCAATGGAGTCGGGGTTCGCCGTCGGCCATTTTGTACAGCTGTTCAAGCCTAAAATGACGTCTTTTAGCAATGTAAACACATGATTATTTATTTCGATTTCAAAATTATGTGAGCATTTCTAAAATGATTTTTTAAAATAATTCTGACTTATCCCATTGTTATTTTTGTTACTTGCCAATTAAACCCTTATGAATGGAAGCTATGTTAAAAAACTTTGTTGTTGGTTTGATCCATTTTAATACATGGGGGGAGGTAATGTCACGTTGCAAGGTCCGCTCCGGCCATCATGAATGATGAATTTGTATGTTAAATAATATTTGAAAAGAAGATTTAATGTCCTAGGAAAAAATACAAAAAAAAATGAAAATGATTCTGCGATTGTGTTTTTATTCACGAATTGAAGGGGATCATAAGGGTTCTGACTGAGTATGAGTGAGAACTGTGCGGTAACCCGGCATGCGGCATCATTCTTTGTCACAAAAAATTTAGACTGCGAAATTATAATATGTGGCGGGCCAAAGTCGTTGACCTGGGGGGATGCTGGACTGGGGAAGCAATTTATCGATCGAAAATGTCAGACTTTTGGATAGGTATAAGGCTAATCGCACTTGCTGAGACTAATTCATGATTGTTCGCTTACACAAGAACATATAAAGTTGTAATCTGGCCACACACAATACAATGAATAGTACTTATTAACTAATTACCGATGGAATTAATTTGTATCTCAATTAAAAAGATGTTGGGGATCTTTTCAACAACTGTTCAAAACGCTTGGCACTTACGCTGTAAGCTTGATTCCTATCTCTTCTGGGTGACAAGTCTCGAGCCCGGGGCCGGGGCGAAACGACTTCCCAAATATGGAGTGCCCAGTTGAGTAACCTCGAAAACTATGTTGAAGTGTGTGTTTTTTTTGATCATCGCCCAACACGGGACCCGAGGCTGCGTGTCACGGTCACGTGATACTCAAGGGAAATCCTGGGAAATCCCAATGCGTGTAAACATGATTGGACTCCGGGTGTACACAGTGATGAGTTCATGATAGTTACATTAGCACTATATCTATGCCTAACGTTTTATCGTGGGAATCTTAACATGGATCAAACTTTGGAGATTTGGAGGGCTTCTAATCATGACATTAGTCATTTAAAAATTGACTTATATATACTGATATAAAGAATAGTACACACAAAGATTTTTTGGCTCGACGAGCAGGACCTTTTATATAGCGAACACAGTAGTAAGTTGCATGGTGGCAGGCAGAGACGAGGAATCTGAGCCAAGGCCGGTTTGTAGGTAGATCTTTACAAGACAGCATCATACAGACAATTCAACTAACACAAAAAACATCACTCGGGCGCAAGGACCACAAAAGCCCGCAAATCCAACCACGCTCCCACCATAAAAATCAGGTACTGATATCGATAACAAACACCGCACTCTCGAATCTTCATAATGACGAAGTACCGGTAACACATGCGAATTTTATACACGGGAAAATCAGATTCCTGCAACAAAACACCTTCCAAAAATGTATTTTTACACACCAAAATTTCAAAATCCAGTTCCATGAGTTTGTATCAATAGATTCACAGTTCCACAACTGTAATTTCAGGGCAATGGCAATCAAGCAAGCCATAAAAAAACTTAAGTAGGGCCTTTAAACAGACGCAAATCGGCCAAATCTTTCCCGCCGATGGCTAAGGTCTATTAATTAATTAATAGGCCAAAAAAAAATCTTAAAACATAAACTCATCGAACTCCATTAATAAACCTGCATATTGCCCCTTTATTTGTAAGCTTAACCCTTGAGGGCGCTCTTCCTCAACATATTTGGGAAAAATCACAAGCTTTGGCATATGGGGGCTAATATTTTGGCATGAAGACGTTCTTGGAATTACCTTTAATGTCCTTTTAAATTTTCAATTTTAAAAATGAGGGTGAACCTCCTCAAAATGGGAAAAAATAAATCACAGACACACCGTGGGTAAATACTTTCCCACCGCGGCCACCAACACACATGTACAGATGTCATATGTACAGACCAAATTGGTTTTCTTGGTCTTGCTTTGAGCAATTGTTTAATACTGTTAATACATCGTTCAATAATTTTTAATTACGATTGTGACATTTGTTTTACAACACACATACGTAGACCCCACACACCTTTACAAACATGAAGCCAGAGAGATGGGCCCCCCCCCCCCCCCCCCCCCCCCGAATTGGCTGAAAATAACTAACCAGAGCATCAATGATTCAGAAGCTTCAAGTGATTGGTATCAAAGAGGACCATGTTTTTGTGACAAACTTTATTTACGATTTGCAATGGGAAATTACTCTGATAAAAACAAATTTAACTTGGTTACCAAAAAAATGCTGGTAAATTAAGAACACGGGTGTTATCAAACCCACAAGTCTTGCCCCTTTGTGATCAAAAAATGTTGTAACATTGTATGATGGGGGTTAAAGGTCATAAAAGTGGTCAATGGGTGTCATTCCCTGAACACACCCCATGAGTCAGTGGCTTTTCTGACCAAGCTAGGTGCCAATCAGCTCATTGTTAGGCAGAAAGAGAACAAAAATTATATAAGTTTACAACAAAAAATGCCGAAATGGCCCACCCACGCCCCCCACCCCCCCTTTAATTGGCACACATGAGCTTTGACCCAATCTCACTATGAGTTGCAATATGCTCATCCACCAAGGACACAGTTCAGTGGGTTGTACTTGTACATACATTGACATGAACTGACCTTGTGTGATCTGGGTATCATATATCATCCCCCAAAACCATAAATACATTGGTGAATGAAAGCTACTGAACTGTGCCAAGGGACTTGGATTTTACTAGCTCATAGTGGCTGTTACACCATATAAGGGTGCACCGCCTGCACTCGTTGACCCATAGATATGAGTGATCGGCTGTGATCTTCTGGCTGATTGGTTCAATGCATGTGACCTTTTAATTGAATCCAATCTGTTAAAACCTGGATTTTGGGGCAGTGGAATCTTTCTGACCAAGATTGGCGATTATCCGATTATAGCAATTTATTCGTGACGACAAAAAACAAATTCATCAGATTTTCAAAGATTGCCCCCTTTAAAGCAAGTGTTATACAGTCTTGTGACTTCCCGTTTGTGTGTGTGTGTGTGTGTGTGTGTGGGGGGGGGGTTTCCACATGGGACCCCCCCTGAAAACCACTTTGGCAGTGGAATTTTTAAATAAAACTCTGGTCACTGATGGGGTAAATCAACACAACCACATAACAGGGAAAAAAATGAAAATCAGTTGTACGGATTCAAAATAGCGGTCCAAAAACCGATTTCTGCAACGCGCACCCAATTCTCCCACCAAAAAAAGAAACACCACTTTCCTGAAGGACTTTTTCCATAAATTTGGTTCATAATAGGAAATCATCAATACATTTACATTGCTGATTTTTTTTTAAAGTTACTCGAGTATGATTTAATGGCCAAAACAAATTTTGAATAGTGCCGCCAAAATAATTAGCATAATAAGGCCATGGCCAATTTGAATTTTTTGCCACCAAAATATGCGCAACTGATATTTAGGCAATTGCATACAAATTTGGGCAAAAATGATTGACCATTAAAAAATGGCACACAAAAACAAAATGTTGGGTCCACATGGACACCCCCATACACTTAAGTGTTAATTGGCCCAATCTGTGAACACCCTATATGAACCTTGGACCAAGGTTTCTTCTGACCTAATTTGGTTGAAATTGGCTCAAGAGCTTGGGCAGGAGAGAAACAAATTGCAACACTTTAACCAAAATGACTGGACAGACATAAAGACAAACATTTATCTGTTTTAAACACTATAAATAAATATGTCTAAAAATTCTTAACCTAAGCATGCATTCACTCTTGCTATAATTATATAGGTTTATTCTGCTTGCAAAGGGGCAATCTTTCTAGCTGCTTTTGTTTACTTTTGGATCTTGTAAAGCATATAAGAAGCACTTTCAGTACAGTTAAATGTTATTTTTTTCATCTCAGCTTCTGGGGATGCTCAGTCAGGCTGGGTTTGGGTTCTGTGTTTGGTGCAGGTGCTTGCTGCTGTCTCATGTCTGCCAAATTCTGCTCCTAGACCTGGTCCTAGCATGCCTAGCCTAGCTAGGCTTTGGCTAGCCTTAGCAGCATGACCTTTACCTGACCTAGGGTCTCCAGATACTTACTAACAAGGCTAGACCTTCCTGAAGGGCAGGGCTATAAACACCCAGATGGACTTAGGTCTACTCCGGGAACATGGTGGTTGTCGGATAACGTCGCCTACCTTGTTCATGTCCCGGCTGTGCATTGTAGGGAATGTTGTGTTTTTGTTCACTCACTGCTCTCCTCACAGAGCGATTCTGCCTGGCTACTGACTATACTTTGTTCATCACCTAACAGGCAAATTGTTCAGGTTTTGTTTATCCATGCATGTAATAATCTCATGTTACACGTGGGCCTTCTGCCACAAGCATGCGCCGCGCATATGTCACACAGTTCGTCTACTGCGGTGACGATGGTTGTAGTTGCGCCCTCATTATTCTATATCAATTCACAGTGTGAAAAGTCTTGTCTATTTGGTGATGAACTAAGTGTAACAAGGAAGGACCCAATTGACTTAAGTATGGAAGCAAGTCAAGGTCCTGTCCTCTTCCTGATTTGTTTTTAATGGTACATGGTACAGCATCGCTAACGCCATTTTCTCACATTATATGAGTACGGCTACGCCTACGCTCATTTCACCCTTATTTATATGGTTATGGTACGGCTCCGCCAACATCATCAATACGCCATGTTTTACACTATACGAGTACGGCTACGCCTACGCTCATCTCACCTTTCCATAGTTATTTGCTAAATGTATATGGTTATGGTACAGCTCCGCTAACACCATCAGTACGCCATATTTTACACTATATGAGTACGGCTACGCCTACGCTCACCTTGAGTCAGCACTCAACCTATGATTGTATGGTTAATGGTAAAGCTCCGCTAACACCATCAATACGCCATTTATTACACTATACGCTCATCTCACCCTTCCATAGTTATTTGCTAAGTGTATATGGTTATGGTACAAGCTCCGCTAACCCATCATAGGGCATTTTTCACTATTAGTACGGCTCGCTCGCTCATCTCACCCTTCATAGTTTTATGTGCTAAATGTATATGGTTATGGTACAGCTCCGCAAACACCATCAATAAAAGGCCATATTTAACACTATATGAGTACGGCTACGCATACGCTCATCCTTGAGTCAGCACGCACCAAACCTATGTTGTATGGTTATGGTAAGCTCCGCTAACACCATCAATAACGCCATTATTACACTATAATACGCTCATTCTCACCCTTCCCTATTGCTATGTATATGGTTATGGTACAGTTCCGCTAACACCATCAGTCCGCCATATTTTCACTATATGAGTACGGCTACGCATACGCTCACCGTGAGTCCGCAAGCCACTCAACAACCTAGTCCTGTATGGTTAATGTGGTAAAGCTCTGCTAACACCATCAATACGCCATTTATTACACTATATGAGTAGGGCTACGCCTACGCTCATTTCACCCTCCCGTAGTTATTATTATGGTACAACTGTGCTAACACCACCTATACGCCATATTTTACGCCATGTACAGCTCATTTGAGTCAACACTCAATCTATGTTTATATGGTTAATATTATTACACCACTTATTGCACTATGAGTACAGCTACGCCTATGCTCATTTCACCCTTCCATAATTATTGTTATATGGTTATGGTATAGTTCGGCTAACACCATCAATACGGGATGTATTTTACACTATACGAGTATGGTTACGCCTACGCTTATCCGAGTCATCACTCAACCTATGTTTATATGGTTATGGTTCAACTCCGCTATCACCATCGATACGGGATGTATTTTACACTATATGAGTCATCACTCAACCTATGTTTATATGGTTAATGGTACAGCTCCGCTAACCCAACCAATACCCTATTTATTACTCTATTCATGCTATTTGAGTATGGCTATGCCTACGCTCATTCACCATTGGCTAGTTATTACATATAAGTACAACTACGCCTACTTTAATTTCACCCTTCGCTAGTTATTTGTTATATATGAGTACGGCTATGCCTACTCTCATTTCACCTTTCCCAAGTTATGTGTTATATGGTTATGGCATAGCTCCGCTAACACCATCTATGTGCCATATTTTAAATTATGAGTACACCTACGCCTACATTCATTTCACACTTCCACAGTTGCATGGTTACGCAACAGCTCCGCTAACACCGTCAATACACCATAATTTAATACATGAGTTCGGCTAGGTTATGGTGCAGTTTGGCCTATACAATCAATACGCCTTTT
Organism: Ophioderma brevispina; assembly: GCA_023653785.1. Taxonomy (NCBI): domain Eukaryota; kingdom Metazoa; phylum Echinodermata; class Ophiuroidea; order Amphilepidida; family Ophiodermatidae; genus Ophioderma; species Ophioderma brevispina. The sequence goes on along the minus strand of JAMKCH010037394.1, from coordinate 9,924 downwards.
TTCTTCACACTATTCTCGTGTGGTAAGCCTACACTACTTTCTCCTTGTTATTTTTTTTCTCTTAATGTTTTTGGTACGGTTCCGCCTACATCAGTACACTATCTTTACACTATGCATAAACTCATTCTTTTCCCTTGCTATGTGTTTATATGGTTATGGTACAAGCTTTGCTAGCATCATTACACCGTTCATTTCACTATACGTATGCTGCAATGCCTAGCCCATCATTTAAATTACCCCGTTCCCCCCTTGTTATTTGTTGTTATGGATATGGTACAGTTCTACTCGGCTAATGCCATCTGCAACACTGGCATTCTGTATATAATACGGCTCTGCTGAGGCCATTTTTAGGCCATCGCTTGCTTTATGGGGTTGTGGCTACACCAGCCAACTATGACTTGGCTTTTGCTCAAAAAAACAAAACAAAACAAAACAAAAACAATAGCACTATACAGAAGCAAAGCGAACAATACAGAAAGCAACTCTGACAACTATGCATTTTTGGTATTCAGCATTGCCCATAAGCTCATTGCATACAATGTTCATTGTATTACAGAGCATGGTGATGCCTGTAGGTTATTCCAGTATAGACGATATGGCATCAGTTTCATGGTTATACGCTGTTTAATGACTGGTCTCTTTCTGCACATTGCTGATTTGTGCATTTCTAATTTGCCATTGTTTATATAGCCTGTTCAGGTCCCCAAATTCAGTTGTCTGCCAGTTGTGCCAGTTTGGTTAGTGTCTGCCAATGTTATGTCACATCGATCCTCTATATTTGCTAATTCTTTGATGGCCAATTCCAGTTGTTTACGACTGAGTGCTGCCAAATTATAAGTTCTATTATATTGTGCAGCTCTACTGTGGCCATCTCCTTTTTTTTACAGTCCCACCTGTGGTGTCACTTTTGTTTTATACTACGCTCCGTCAATACCCGATTTTTTTTTTGGTTACAGGTTGTACTTCTCGCTATCACTGTTGTTATAAGGTATTCCCTGCCTACGTTATCACCTTTGTTGATATGGTATATGGTCCCCGCCTACACCATCACCTTTGTGTCATGGTATAGCTCTGCCAGCTAGGCCACCATTTCTTTTCCTCAACACCCCACTCTTCCCCCTATCCAACAACCCACCCTTCCCCCATCCAACAACCCACCCTTCCCCTCCATATGATTCACACACAAGATGTATGGCATAGTAGTTTTTACACACAGACACACGGCTGTGACTGAATCCCTGGTACCCGCGATGTCCGAGTACCGGGCTTAAAATCTCCACACGGGATACCCGGTTGTGTGAAAAAAATTAATGACAGGTAGTATATTTTGATTACTAGTACTCTACTCACAATGCTCTTCAGTCTTCATTGATTTCACATCCATAAATATGACGGATTTTACAGAAATGATCATGATCACGAACCAATTTCACTGCATAGTATATGCATCGTGGTCATTGGCCTACAAGTGCTTTGTAGATATTTATTGTACACATTCATTGCTATGGCATAAATATGCATTGTCAATACCACGAACGCTGTGCCAATGCGACGTGTAAAACCAAACAAAACCCGGAATTTGCAAGAAGTTGAATCTTGATTTGTTTACCACCAGATTGCGATGTCCGCCAGACGATGGCGGCCAAGCCTCAAATAATACAGCAACTCATAAAGCATCAAATAGACTACAGCAATATATGACCTTGTCCGTTATTCATAAATCAGAAATAAACCCTACAGTGTTGTTGTTCTTCAGCAGTTTTTGGAATAAGAAAATATTACTTCGAAACACACACAAAAAAATAGGATTTTTTTTGTAAATATTTTGTGTTTAGGCCTACGTGTTAAACCAATGACGACGTCTAAATTTAGGATTCTTGACCGCTACCGCTAAATGCCCTCAGTGCTTTGACCTGGTAACTTGATCAAGATTAACATTTGTGCTAAATTCTGGCTTGTGTTTAGAATGGATTCACCCCGCACAGGTTAACTGCTGCACACATGGGGATTTCCCCGGTTTCATTAGTGACAACATCATGAACATGGACAAGGGCAGGAGTGTGTTTGTACATGAAACAGTATTATATATGAATTAATAATTTACAGATCAATGATCAATCCAATCTGTAGAGTACTGGTTGAAGCTGCCCCCATCATCAATGCCTAGTACAGGGAACCTTTACTTCGTTTTTTGACATTGGTAGTCGGCACGACAAATGAGGGTGATTCGTAAATGTGAAATGCAAAAGATTGATGACTCGTCTGACATGCCCAAAATTTCAGTAAGACTCCGTTGTACTAATCAATGCCACTCCCTGTTGTATTTTGTATGATTCGCTAAGCTATAACTATTGCAACATGCTAAAATGTCATACATGTGTCAGAAGTAATAACTATACGAATAGTGACCACACTCATTGTACTGTAGGCAATGTGGTAGGTAGCCACTCGCTGTACATCACTCTGTACAATGTTGACTGTGTTCTATTGACAGCCCTCAGCTCCGTGCACACCAGACCGTAGGCCTATTTGCATGTGCATCCACCAAACCTTGTGCTCAGAATCATTGTTTTTGTCTAATCAAATTGGTCTATTTTTTTGTGGTCCAATACTAGTATGTCCGACTTAAAGCGGCACTGCACATTTTCACAATGAAATTTCTTCACTTTGCTCTCAAATGATAGTCGAGGGCATTGGAAGAACAGAGATATATTTTCCACATACAATAACATACCCCAAAACCGATAGGGACATTGATATGATGAGAACGATATCCAGGTAATTTGTAGCTAACTTTTAAGTTTTCCATAACTTTTAATAACAAATGTGTATATTACATGAAATATTTTTGACTCGTACTTACTGACATTAAATCACAAAGGTTATAGACGGTCAAACAGTGGTGTGCATAGCGTGGAAACATGCTACGGCGTGCGTGTTCTTGTGTTAAACAACCATGTTCATTCAAATCGGCTGCTGATTTCCTCGCGTCGCCGGCGACGCCTAATTACAAAATCGTTCCGTTTACCCATAAGGAAGCTGATTGTCTTAATCATTTCGGGTGAGGGCTTTTGTATGTAAAATATCGATTTGAAAATCTTGAAGGGCGCACTATTTTTAAACTGTGCCAGTGTCTCTTTAAAATTGTTCATGTGTTGGTTACGTGAACGCGTTTCACCAACCGCAACCCTAACAATACGACCGCCTGGTGGAAAGGATCCCTCTTTTGATGCCGCAGCCTGACCTGTGGCCGCCAAAGGCAACATATGTTTTTATCAAGGTCAACGTAATGTTGTTAATCGACTCTCCATTGGTGTAACCGGGGCCAAGGGCAAAATAAACCAAGATCCACGTGGTGTAATATACAAATCGATTGGTGCAATTAACCCCTCCTCATACTATTGCGATGCGAAAGTAGATCGTGCAATATTTAAATTAGCTAGCCTAGTGTCGTAGCACCGTTGGAAAATATTTGATGTTCCCGAGCCCACATATTGCAGTATACCTTTTGGAGTCTGTGACACAGACTACAACCCCGTGGGAATATTTGACCCACCGTAAGGGAAGATCTGTCGACGTTATTATTTTCGGTGATACCCTTGAATAGACGGAGCTTACAAACACCATTCATATGGAACACGACTCAATCGAGGTCTAATAGAACCAGAGATGAACACAGAGAGAATTCTTTGTCAAATGCCAGACCTCGGCAGGGCGTAATCTAAATGCACGGCGCATAGTCGTAACTTCACGGCATATTACCAATTTCCCTTCAATTCGAAAAGATCCACTGCCCGAAAACCACTCCGATAGGGCCAAAACACACTCCGATTTTGGGAAATTGCTCTATGGAAACTCGACCCATATCCATCCCTACCCACTACCAAAATTTCATCGACGTACGATCAAAAATGAAGCCCCTGATAGTCGTCACACATACGAAATCGAGACTCGTCCATCATGACTATCACCCTCGCTGCGCTAAAGCGCGAGGGTGAAAAAGCCTACCTACACTATCACTTCTGCCATATAGGTCAGCTTCACTTATGCCATTACCTCTTGGTTGTGGTACAGCTCTACCATTGCTAGCCCTCTTACATTACATAGTGCTTGGGCCACGAGGTGATATTTGACATATGGGTACCATATAGAGTGGCAAAACGAGAGTACTACCAACTTGTTAAGACACTTCAACTTAAATAATTTCTGCATGATAGACTTTCCAAAGTAGTAGCTTAAGCCTGCTAATTTGCATAAACAAAATGGCCGCCATTCAAGTTGCTCCATAACTGGTTTCATCCATACCCTGTCTTGTAGAAGGATTGTTTTGGTAAAACAATGTTAACATGAGATGTTTAATAATTGACAACTACCACCAAACTTCAAATACATAGCATTCTAATTAAACCTAATTGCATAAATCCAAAATGGCCGCCATTTTCGTAAATTTTTGAGAATAATAATCATTTTGCAAGCACTCGTATATAGGTAAGTTAGTTTGTTTTTATTTAAAAAACTTAAAAAAAGCAAAAAATAATACAAATGTTTAAAAACCTCTTAAAAAATACTAAATAGCAAACATTGGATAAATAACATTTTTAACATACTATACACTGGTATTAATACAGCTAAAAAAGCAGAAAGACAATTTTATAGCAAATAACCACCCCATTTTATCTACTCCTTTAGTAAAAACACATAAATTATTAAAAACAGAAAAGTTTTCAAGTAAATGACTTGAAGATAGAGACGGACGCGGCGGATCTGGGGTGCGCCGGTAAGTTTTGTTCCCTAATTTGTGAGCTGCAGTGAAAACGCTCGATCACCATAGAATTGAGTACTGGGTTATGGGTAACATAAAGAAGTGTCTGTGAAGATGAACGAAGATTTCGACCCCCTGTTTGTAAGGGGATTAGGATAGACATATATTTTGGAAGGCAAGAATGTGAAGAGCCTTATATGTAAGCAGAAGCACTTTGTAGACTGCGCGTTGATGGATGGAAGCCAATGTAAAGAATTGAGAACAGGAGTTATGTGATCGTGGCGAGAGGTGCGAGAAACAAGACGAGCAGCGGAATTTTGAATACGCTGGTCAACCATGCGCAATGTCAATTTAGTTAGACCGAGAGAGGAGGGAATTGCACGAATCCAACCGCGAAGTGACAAAAGCGTGGACGAGAGTTGCTGTGTGTCTTCATTCAATAAATGGCCTAATTTGAACCAATGGATCGCATGCCAGATGCGGCTTTGCAGACATTTGTAATGTGATTCCATGAAATAAATTGGAATCAAATGTGACCCAATATTACGGGCTGTGTTTGAAGGCTTGATGACAGACTGGCCAATAATCAGCGAGGTCTGGGGGAAACGGCTGGGAATGAAGCGATATGTGAATGGAGCAGTTCCGTCTTCGCGCGTCGATTAAGGCAAGCTTATTGTTACAGTCCACTTTTTAACATCTGCTATACAATTCTCCAGACAACGAATAGCGTCCGCCCTATCTTCAGATTTGAAAGTTAAAATCAGTGAGTGTCATCAGCATAAATAACAGTGTTGACACCATGTGAAGTAATAATGTCTTGAAGGGGTGCACTAATCAAAATGTATGTTTAATTGGTCCAGCGACAGAACCCTGAGGACTCCCAATCCCGTCCACATCATACAATGTTAATCATTGATGACAATAGACTGGGTACGGCCTCAAGGTATGACGATAAACGAAAATAATTTGACTTCAACATTCAAGGTATCATATGGATGAACTTAACACACTCTAAAGTTTATAATTAAGCACTATTGCTCAAATATAACTATAAACCTGTATGTTTGCAAGATTCAAAGTGACAACTTAAGCAAGTGAAATTTGAAGAAACAAAATGGCCGCCATTGGAAATTGCGCCATAACTAGTTTCAGCTATATCCAGACTCGTTGAAGAATTATTTTGGGTTCAAAACTGCTAAAATGGGTGTTTATTAAAAACAATCAAAATGAATTCATGGCATCTATTTAATAAACCTTATTTGCATCGATCCTAAATACCCGCCATTGTTACACTCCCAACATTTCCAGCACTTAGGTTGCTTTTTAAATGGTGGCCAGTTTTCAATCTGGGCAGTTTAAAGTGTTTAATGCGATTGCACTGCAATTCATTGTCTATCCCTAACAACCTTAAAACAACCAGGACAAAAAATCATAGAGTGGACCCCTTTCCTTGGGTTTATGTGAAATTGCTCCTAGATCTGACAACAAAGAATACTACTACCTCATCTTTATATAAAGTTTTAAAAACCACTTATTTGTATACATGAATATCTGATGATCCATGCTTGCACTACAATTATAGTTTGTTTGCGAGTAGTTATTTCAATATTTTAATGCACATTTTGCCCATGATTTACCATTTTTGCCAGTCATTAGCAATATCGCTATCATTCTGTTTCTCTAGTAACAATACATCACATACCGAGTGTGGAAGTGGGAGGAGAGGGCGGCGGGTAGGAGGGAGGGGGTCTTATACATAACTATTGACGAACTCACAAAGTTCTCATTACAGTTTTGCCACTCTAGTCCTCTTGAAGACTACGCCCCATATATTTTGTTTGGTAGCTTTGCAAGCAAGATGTTCTTTGTTAGCTAGGACCGAAGAAGAGCTGATGATGTAGGCTCAAGAATGGACTGACCACAAGGGAGTGTGCTTGCACGTCTCCTGTTCACATCTATAACCAACGACCAACCTAGGAATTCAGGAACCTGTCGTTATTATCTATGCAGACGATCTTGGAATTAGCGCACAAGATCCAGACTTCAAAGTTGTCGAAGAGAGACTACCAAAGCTTTTGATGAACTCGCTCCTTACTACGAGGAAAATCACTACGTGCAAATCCATCGAAGACACGTTGTGTGCTTTCCATCTACGCAACCGTGGACCAACGTCAACTGAAAGTAACCTGGTCTGGAACACCTCTGGAGCACTGCGATAATCCTGTCTACCTAGAGTTACCTTGGACCGCACTCTCCTATAAGACTCACATCAAGAAGACGAAGAGTAACGTATGATCACTGCCTCACGCAATACATCAACGGCGAACGTAGCTCCTAGCAGGAATTGCTCCCAACAGTAGTGTAGCGAGCCTGCAAAGAGCGTACTGCCAGTATGAATGTGAAGCACCTAATGTCTGGACAGAGACCTGCTGCCACCCACTTAATTCCAGAAGAGAGTTCTAAGCAAGTCCAACCTCTTGAAATTATTCGCTAAGGGTTAAGGAGTGCATTGTGTGAAAGAACGACTTTGCTATCAACCAATGGAACATCCTCTTGGTCCCTATTGTGGAGCAAAATCCCTGTATGGGAACGACAACCCATGGCAATAACTTGACCTCAGCATAAATGCCTCTGCCGGCTATCATAATCTGTCTTCGTCCAACATCAACGGAGAACGTCTACATCCTAGCAGGATTGCCCCATCATACATATTTCATAGTGTCGCGACTTGCAAGACGTAACTGTCAAGTATCTAATGTGAAGCCCAACCTATGTCGCGGACAGAGACGCAGCTGCCAACCACCGTAATTCCAGAGAAGAGTTTCTTAAGCAAAGTCCAACCTCTTGAATCATTCGCTAAAGAGCTTAAGAGAGGTGCATTGTGGAAAGAAGGACTTGCTATCAACCAAGTACATCTATTGGTATTGAAACGTGATGAAGGCATCTTCCACTGGAGCTGACTCCACCTCATGGACTTAATGGCGATGTTTCAACGGATGGATAACTAAAATCAGCCGATCTAAGGTTTCTTCTTTGCATAAGTGTGCCTACCTGGAAGCATTCCATGACACTACCTGTGGTTGTGGAACCGAACCACACAGACAATGAACACATCCCCCTCTCTGCATGAAGGGTCAGACAGTTCTCAATGTAGGAAGCTGGCCAAGTTGCTTACTCTTTGATGGGTGATCTAAAGGGTTCTCGACATGTGAACTTGAGGTTTGTAAACGTGGGGATTTGAGGATCAATTACTGTATACGAATGCATGGCTTTGATGTACCTTGTCTTGTTTGAGTTCACACTTCATAAACATATTGCAGCTATTGTCATCAATTGTTGAAGGCCAGGCTGAGGGTCAGTTCAACTGATTCAAACTTGGTGCAGTATGGTTGCCGAAAAGGGGTTGTGTCGTTCTCTCTTTCGAGCTTTTTTAAGCTGGTACTTCCACGAGGCCAAATGCACAAATCTCTACAAGTGACAGATCTCTCTCTCTCTCTCAGTATTTGCTACTGGCTGATGAACTTCTTTGCAAAGGGACTTGGCCATTTGGTCTAAATCTCCCAATTGGTCTAATGGCCAGTTAGTTCTAACTCCAATTGGTCTAAAACCATTTAGTCTAATAACCATTTAGGCTAAAAACATTTAGTAATAGCCATGTAGTCTAATATTCATCTGGTCTAAAACTCATAACGTCTGATATACATATCGTCTATAACGAAATTGGTCTAATGCCAATGGGTCTAATACCCCATATGGTCTCATATGCCGTTGGGCTAATATCATTTTTGTTAATATCCATTTGGTCTAAAACCCCATTTGGTCTAATATCCAGTTGGTCTAAAGCCCATTTGGTACTAATAATCCATTTGGTCTAATACCATTTGGTCTATATCCATTTGGCTCTAAAAACCCATTTGGTCTAATATCCATGTGGTCTAATGTCATTATCTAATTTCATTGTGGTATAATACCCATTTGGTCTAATGCCCATTTGGTCTAATATCCATTGGTCTAATGTTCTATGGTCTAATATCCATTGGTCTAATATTCATAATCCATGATACTATGTCTTGATCAGGTGATCAGATTTTTTTAAGGAACTTAAGAAAAAGTAAGCAAAGCGAAAAAAATAAGTGCCTTATGAATGTGTTTTTAAAGCATGATTCTAAATAATAAAATAAAATAGTTCCCTCTATTTTCAGATGCAACACCAACCCCCTCCAACAGTAAGTCTGGTCAGGGTAGGGACATTCCTTCTATAATTGATAGGGCTTGGGGAAATTATTGGCATTTGGTCATCGATTTCGGTACGTTTCATGTCATTTTGTGTTCTTGTCTGTGGTTTCATATTCTTGTATGAAAAACATGGTTGGCATTCGTTTAGTTTGTCTTAATCATGGTCTCCCTACATTAAGTTTGGTATTATTGGCTCCTCTTGTATCTGTTGATCCTTGGTTGGTTTTGTATGGTAGGATACACCTGACGAGAGATACCAAATACTTTGCTCCATGCGAACCACAATGCAAAAATGGGACCAATGTGAAATCACACGTCATTCATGTAAAATTGGTCGTAACTTTAATTCTACAGGGAGAGTAAGAGAAAAATGGCCCCTATCTTATGTATTTTAGTAAGCTGCATCTATTTCTATCTCGCAGAAGAATAAGGGGAGAGGGGAAAGTGAAAAATGGAACTCTGGTTGGTATCGAACAGGGGCAACCTCCCATGATCGGGGACATCACGCTACGGCGATGTGCCAGCGACTTCGTGGCCGTATGTGTCTTCGTTCGATGGTGACGAACATGCTGCATTCGGGAATTTGTGCATTTTTCTACTTCAGTGATTGGGGTTTTTGGTGTTTTGTGGCGGGTAAGGGTTAGTTGTGCGAAAAAAATTATTGAAAAGCCTTAAAAAAGTTATGTGTGTGGCATATTTGGGGTCTCCAATAAAGACAAACTTATTACATTTATGACTCAAACATGCTATCAAAGATGTTTGTTCTTAGATGGTATGTTTCATTCAACCTTTTAGTAAACTTATTTTTTTAAACTTTTATGAGTGATGACCGTATATAGACAGATAAATAGGATTATCAATAGTACATTTGCTGCAAGCTAAATGTAATTTGGACGTGGAAAGACTGTAACACCGACTACTTGAAA
>JAMKCH010037393.1:0-24224 GCA_023653785.1 Ophioderma brevispina | reverse complement strand
GCTCGAGCTGCTCGGAAGCCTTGTAGACCCTCATACTTGGAGTAAACCTCTAAGTTATGCGCCGTGTGTGTTGTACACGAGGGGGTGCTGGTTCCGTGTGACGTCTCCTCTAAGTACGTCGCTTATCTGGCCAGTTTTTTTTGCAGGATCCACTCTATCAGGGGGCTCAGCAAATTATTCTCTTAGAAGTAAGGACCACGGGCCAAAATAGGTCCATACAATGATAGACAAGACACTGTGGGTCGAAACTGCCTGGTTACTTGAGGTCAACATTTTACATTACACATGGGGAAATAGCCAGGGATCGATCAAGGACCGGCCAAGACAGAACCCCGCCCACTGTGCTCAGTGCATCCCCAAGGGAAAAAAACTTAAGAATTTCCAACTGAGTTTCAGTTGTGCCGTTTTTTCCATTGATCTTTTTAAAGCAAGTTTGAAGGTATGCATGTATTTATGTATAGGGTGTGATACTAAAGGTTGCAGCCCTGTTGTGTTTTTGTATTATGTAAAACTATGTATTAAAAATTTAACATAAAATGGTTGATGGTATCTACTATTGTGATTTCTTTTTTTAAATTTTGGTATATTGGTCAAGGCATTTTTTTTTTTCATTTTGTTATGATGTAGTATTTTGCAGATAACTTCAGTATTTTAGCTCTATCAAGAATAGTTTTTTGTATAAATTATTTCAAGTGCAAGTTACATTTCATTACCATGATGTTAATCATTATGTTGTTTGACTGAAAATGTTCAAACATAATAAAACACTTAAAAATTGAGCTACAATGACACTTGTAAAAATAGTCATTGTTTTAACACTAAGCCAATGATTAGCATGTATTTATCATTAGGTCTTTAATATTTATTTCTGTTCTTCAGAAGTTGTATTTTTGCCGTTTACACAAAACTAAATATGATAATCTTTAACTACCTGTCATCTGGTCATATGCCTTGTTTTCGAATCTATTGTTTTTACCTTTACAAGTTCAATATTCTTTCCATATTTACAATGCGGCAGCACTAAACAAAATCCACCAGTGGGAGCAACTAGAGTACAGATTGGCCTTGGACCTGCTACTTTTAACTAATATATGGTGACCTAATTTGTTTGATGTAACACACTTTGGAAAGTGGGTTGACTTGAGTTCATTACAACTTGGAAAAAGACCGACAGTCTAAGGTTTTAGCGAGACATAATTTGGCACGGGTTCCGAATGTGTGCCTTAGGTTTCATGCTATTTTATTTGGCATGTACCTTGCGCTGCTCTTAATACTTCTGAATTGCTTGCAATTCATATTCATACGCATTTTCGATTCACCGCAATCCAGGTTGACGTTTTGCTCCTTCACCTCCTCCTAGTACCTGTGCTAATCTGGCGATGTTAATGCAATTTTTACACATCACTCGGATTTGAAGGTAAGCAGATTCCTGTTGAGTCCAGGTAAGAACAGTGGTGTTCTAATGACTGTAATGATTGCTTTACCTTCTCCCCCCCCGATGTTGATTCCCGGCCCTTCCCGCCCCCTGCAGGATGTTTTTCTTGTCGAGGGTAAGACGAAAAGAAAAGAGGATTTGGGTATGACTTCACATTGGGGGGGTGTCGTCATACCGGGTGATCGAAATTAATATATATTATGTGGAGATATTATTTATGGGAGGTTCTGCATCTGGCTAAAGACAATGCACATTTGTTTACATCAAAAAAAACATCGGGAAGGTAAGCAAGCATTCCTTACTAGTCATAGAACACCACTGTTCTTCATACTCCTTCATGGTTTTACCATATTTCCATATATATCCACAGTTAAGGAAAATATAGCTTTATTCAAAGCTTTGACCCTGTGTTCGTAACTGTGTAAGTCTATGGAAAATTGTGATTCTCATCTGACCATGAAGGAGTTGGGTCACATTGCTGAAATTTGAATACTTATAAAAAAAGGTCCAATGTATATCTCCCTCTCTTGTTGTAAATTTCAATTCCCTGAGTAACTGTTCACATGTCACCAAAAACCCTCCCACCCCAATGGGGCGCTTTTTAAAAATATTGGTTTGTGTGACATTTCGGACACTCGCCATATCCTTGTTTAAAGTTTTTCTTCTACCGTTCCTCCGTTGAAGTGTAATAATATGCCCGGTATTATTATACAACCAAACTTTGAAAGCATTCTCTGGATCCTTGATATGGCACCAGGCCCCCTGTGAAAAAGTGAAAAAATAATATACTATAAAAGTTGCGTTTTCCATAATGCTTGTAGCTTCACAATGGAATGAGATACTCTGTTTCTGATTGCAGATTCTGAAAGTAATGGGCACAAGTTACTTAGAGTACCAATTTTCCCCTTCCCCCGCTTGGTACCCCCCCTTTCCAATAATAAGATGGATTCTTTGAAAATGAGAAATAAAAAAAAAAAAAAATTCACCACTACGGTACGCGAGTCGGCAAAAAGGGGGGTCCGAGTAATTTTCAACAAGCCGTAATTTCGAAACGGCTGGACTATTGAGCTTAAAATTTTCTGTAGGTTCATTATAGCCACAGAGGAAAAATTTCATGGAAAACCCCCCGTTTATTAAAATCTGAGGTAATCACCTGGGGACCACTAGGTGATTTGGCATGGAATGACCCTTGTTATTGTTGTTTTCACTCGCTAAGTGGTGGAAACGTAAAATCTCACGTGTCCCAAAAATATGCATAAGGACTTTCCAAATACTACGATACGTAAACCAAAATACGGTGGTGCCCAAAACTATGATATGAAGTTACGTATGCTCAGTATAATACTTTTGGTCACCTCGATTTTGGGTACGCCGTTTGTGGAGAATGCGCTTGTCTACCTTATATAAGTCGTTTGCTGCACAGACCATGTAGCAATGTGCAGGTAAATTGAAAGCTTACATGCACAGCCAAAAGTTGCATGCATTATGCATGTTGGTATTTTAGAACACTGGCCATCATCAAGAATGTTGATTCATCAAAGATTTAGAGCTGTGTAATTCTTATATCATTTTTCCTGTGGCATCATTTAAAAATTTGATGAAACCACTCGTACACACACAAAACCCGCACCGTGTTTTCCTGGTTAAATTTCTGGCGCATGCGTTACTATGCTTGAGGAATTCTATTTTAGATGCCCGGTAGCGTCGGATTCACCGGCAAACATCGCCAAAATCTGAAGTCAAAATACCTTTTCACGTGAAATATATCTTACAGAAATGTAGACGAATGTCAATGGAACAAAAACCATTGAGGGCTGCATAGAACGAAATTAACGGTACATGGGGATTTTTTTATCCTAACATTGCCAAATTTGCTATTTGCCCGCTGCCAGTCATTTAACCACCTTACCGCCATCTTAAATAACAGCTTTGAAAGAATTAAATACCGTAACACACTCGGGTATAAAGCCCACCCCCCAAAAAGTGAAGGATTTTACTTCAAATTGGGGTGGGCTTATACCCGGGGAGGGCTAGAACTTGGGAGCAAATTCAGATCAAAATGTGGTGTATTCATTATGTATTTCAAGAGCATACGGTATTTTCACAGATACCATTTAATGTACATAGTTGTAGCAGATATTAAACATTTTCAATTTTTCCTCACATTCCCTCAAAGTTATTAAAGGTGTAACAAGAGATTTGGGCAAGACACCCAAATATTGTGTCCAAATAGTAATTTCATAATAGGTTAGTCACACATAGATTTCTACCTTGTATTTGGCTATACAGAAATGCCTTATAAAAGCGAGAAAAAAGGTGATTTTGATTTGCTTTATTCAAGTTTAAACAATAGGCTGAATTTCGTATTGCTGCTCCTATACGAAATTAGAAAAATTTCACACTTTTTTTTATAAATTTAATTAATAAACATGTTTCAGCTTAATCCCTTTCATATGGGGATTTTTTTGAGGAAAGCTTTTAAACTTTCGATTTTTAGGGACCATGATATGTGCAATCTCTCATTGCAACCTTTAAAAAACCATCCCCAATGTATTGGGCCGCTCCTTTGATGGCTACTGATAGAAATATTCAATTTTTAAAATGTGATTTTTTTGTGTAATTACTGGCCACATTGTTTCCTGAATTACCACCTGGGCTTTATACCCAAGTGTATCGTAGCTCCTGTATTTTCCTTTTAAAATTGGGTGGCTTATACCCGAAAGGTGGGCTTATACCCGATTGGTTTAGCAGGTATAATGCATGGGGGTTGGCAGGCCAAGAAATACGTAAATAAAAACTCAGATAGCCTAAGTTCTTGCCCTCAAATTAGAATCCGTGTGCCTACTTATTTTGGTAGTATGCGTACAGTATAACTATGCAAAACCATTATCCTATTATTTTCGCCAACCCAAGCTTGCCAGCAGCTGGTTCCAACAGCTTACAATTGGTTATTATAATTAGACTAGGAGAGAAAAAAGTGATGAGAAATCTTTTTAAATACAATTAGCTGAGGTTGCACCGAATACGCACACACATTTGTGAAGGCGATATTAGCATATTGTAACAATGGTCAAATTATGTCTACTGAAAGTCTATACTAAAAGACAACACCGTTTTCAAAACTGCATGCAAGTGTTAGAGTAGACCTTCTACTAACTATTTCATTGTGTCCCATTTCATTTTTAAAGGTGAACGAGAGATTACACATGCAGGTGTCCCTAAAAAATCGAAAGTACTATTTTTTGCCCTAATGTAAAGCGTCCCATCCAAATATTCCCATCAAAAGATTAAGCTGAGAAAGGTTTCTTTGGTAGCAAAAACTGTGAAATTACTAAATTTCATATAGGTATCAAATACGAAATTCAGTCCTATGTTTTTTATTTAATATATAAGCAAATCAGAATCACCCTTTTTCTTCTTTTAAGACATTTTCTGTAGCCAAATACAAGGTAAGAAATCCATTGAGCGTCTATTCTATTATTAAATTTATTAATGACACAATATTTGGGTGCCTCAAAATCCTCGTTGCACCTTTAAATTATTTCAATGTTAAAATGGCAATAAACTTCTGGAAACCTTTGTCCTTCCAGAGTTATGTGATCAAGGGGCGCGTGAAATTAAAAGTCAGGCAACCTCCGGGCTTTTCATTTAGGAGTAAATAAACTTTAGTGAAACTATGGAAGCAGCAGGATGGGGGACGCCAACAACGTTCTAAAACGTTTTTATGAAGACGTCCTTACAATTATCAAAACGTTGTCACGGCATCGCTGTCAACCAGTAGTCATAGTAAGAGGAAACCTTGCCTTAAAAGCAGTTATCATTATGCCATGTAAGGAATGCCGGTTTAAGTATGACAGAATGTGCTATGATTCTGATGTGCTATTGTTATGATAACATGTGAATATGTGGCCTTTGCTTGGGGCAAAATTATTTTCAGCTTCATTTAAAAATTCAAATGGGCGAACCCCGCAGCAACTGAGACTAACGGCTCCACTTCCTCCATCTAGTGACCATTGTGGCAGTCATGCACTAGTTGGATCATTTCGTAATGTTTTATAATGTGTGAAATAGAATATAAGTAAGGTACAGGGGAACGGACTCTGTGTACAGGACGGATTGCCCATCTCTCTTTTCGAAGCGATTGGGCCATACTCCACACCATATATGTTTGCTGTAGTGGATCGCCACACTCATCTACAGCGAGTCGGTTACTTCCCAGCACTGGATAATGCGGTACCGCCCATTATACACTGTGGTGCAGAGGATTAATTGAGGTAAAGCACTTTACTCAAGTTTGAAACACATGGCCCCAGTCGGGGCTCGAACCCACACAACTTTAACGTGTTGCGGGCCTAGCGCTGATCCGCTGGACACATGTGCCTAGAATATACTCCCAAAAATTTGTGAGAATTATTCGATTTCATACAGTATACTTACGAATGAGCAACTAGTAACCCTCACCAGGCCCTTCCCCACAAGCCTGAGAAGGTACAAAATGATCAAGTCATATGGTTCCTCCAGTGACGATATGATGGCGTACCGATGTTCCGTCGTGGGACTGCTACCAGGCATGGCACACCGAAATTTTAATGTGGCATTGAGGGGTGTCTCCAAGGCTTTTTTGAACCAAAAAATGACTGAATTGGGGATCATTCCTAAACTGTATGTATGAATATAGAATATCTCACAATATTTGTTGGTGAGTATATTTTTTAGGTGTCCGATAGGAAAGACCTTATGGCACTGGGCACAGTCCGTGCGTCGTCGTCGTGTGTCGTGAGATTTTCTTGTGAACAACATATCTGGAGATCGTACGTCACATATGCTTGAAACTTGGTGGAAGGGTGCGGAGCCTCCAGATTCTCGAACTGATCGATTTACAATCAGTATCGCATTCTAAGTACCTAAGTTGCATAATTAATTAGCATTTTGAGTATTTTTGACCTATTTTCACATGATTTTCATTGACACTTTTTTGTAAACAAAATATCCTGGAGATCTGTACGTCACACAGGGCTGAACTTGGTGGATGGGTGCTGAAGCTACAGATTTCTCTACTGATTTCGATTTACATCAGTATACCATTCCTAAGTACCTAATTTGCATATTAATTAGCATAGTGTTGAGTATTTTGACCTATTTTCATGATTTCCATTGACACTTTTTTGTAACCAAATATCTGGAGATCTGTACGACACACACAGGCGTAAACTTGGTGGATGGGGTGCGGAGCTGCCATTATCAAACTGATTCAATTTACAACAGTATATGGCTCTGGGTTTTTTTAAAAATATCCAAAAGTGTCAACCAAGGGGGTGAAAATTAAAGTGAACTGTAGTGAACTTTTCTTATATACTATTTTCAACTTGACATACACATATTGTATAAATAAATGAGTTGAGGCTTAATCTTACTTTGATTATTACGTTCAGCTATGAACTGTCGCGCAAACCCAAAAAACCTCCATTTTTCTAACAGTTAAACCCTTTCATGACAAGACAATTCAAGCTCCCTTGCTTTACTATTGATTACCCAAGTAACATATGGTGAAATACAACCCAACGCTTATTTATCCAATTTCATATTCCTGTGGTACTAGAATTTTTTTTACGCCAAAGGAATCAAAATCCTCATATTTACTAGTTTTGACATCAAAAAGTTGTCTAAAAATTTTAAAGAGGCTTAATCCCTGGTAATACTTCATGTGTGCATACAACCAACTGAGGTACTTTCTTGCACCAACAATTTGAAAAACTCCTCTAAATTAAAATTTCTGAATTGTCCTTCCGTTTGGTTTGGCGGACGTTCCCATCATGTCAACATCGCCTTTTGGGTTGTTACTCTCTTGCAAGGCATTTACATTGTTAAATTTATACCTGTCAATGTTTTTTTAGCAATCACCTTATGCAAACTGACATTTTTACATACCAAAACGTATCGTACAATGCGATGTATAATATTTTGATGATAAAGGTTCTAATTTTCAATTTCCCAAATGTATTTAGCACATACGCATTCTCTTTCAGAAGAATAAATGTAATCATTTTCACTTTTAAATCAAAAGTTTTAACTTTATGTAATTAATTACCATGCAACAAACTATAGCGCAAATAACACACTAAAACCTAACTTTTATGTACATCTCAAATTCACATAAATATTCTATATACTGTTGTTGCGGACGTTACATTTTGTTGATTACACTACTGATTGTGACGATTTCGAGACCGCTTCAAACAATTTGCAG
Organism: Ophioderma brevispina; assembly: GCA_023653785.1. NCBI lineage: Eukaryota > Metazoa > Echinodermata > Ophiuroidea > Amphilepidida > Ophiodermatidae > Ophioderma > Ophioderma brevispina. Next base: position 16,542 of record JAMKCH010037393.1, on the reverse strand, counting down.
AACATTCCTTTTGGTCTAATACGTCTTTTAGTTTGAAACATTTTAAATCTGAACGTAAAAAATTAAATATTGGTACTTTTACATGACTCAAAATCAGTTTAAATACCAGATTTGGGGTATTTAACCAACAGGCACTAAATTGATGCTCAAATTGGGATTGTTAATCCCCTTGTTGAAGAGTCAATTATCTTGGAGCAAACAGTTATTTAACTAAAATACTGAACTCAATATGAATCTGTAATATATTTCTTAAATTTATTTTGGAAACACCAATACAATAATATCATTCATAAACCCTTTTGGAGCTAATTTTGACTTAAAATCTCACAAAAATCAGGGTTTCACTGTTTTTTGCACTAAATTGGTATGCTAGCATGGTTTGAAACCCTCAAAATTTAACATAAAGAGGCTTGTTGAAATCAATTAACAGTTATTTTTCCTTCCCTATCCTAGCAATTAGCAAACCATAGCAACTAACAGCAATGGGAATATAGTGTTTGGACAAGGTGTAATGTCCGCAACATATTCTTATAAACGCGTGTTAATTTTAGTTTTGTGTATTTAATATTCTTTGTATTTGTCCTTGTTTCGTTTTCATAGCTTTTTAAATTATTTTTGCAAATAAAAATTGAACCACTACACAGACATTCTAAAAGTCCTAAGCACTGATACAAGGCTGATCCACCCTGTCCAACATTTCAAATGTAACGTCCGCAAACAAAAGCAGTGATCAGTGCCTGTGATAAGTGTACTTGCATATAAAGAAATAAAAAAAAGTTCAATTTATTGAATTAGGGTAATCTGAAACCTTTACTCTCTAATAAACTGTAATACAGCTCTACTAGATAAAAAGTAATGACATCAATTAACAATGGTTAAAATTACAATTAAATCATGTAAAATGCCCATTTTTTCACTTAATCATTACAGAGGGCTTATTTCTTGTAAATATTAACATGATTATGATTAAATATAAATACAACCGTTGCCAATTCTGTTGGCAAACTACTTGAAAAATGCTTCAAATAGCTTATTTTTTTTTTTTTCCGTCAACAATTACACTCAGTAACTCCGCAACACATGTTGCTAAACGATGAACATTTAAATAGTAAAAAAACAAGTAAAAATTTAGTTAAGTAGGTGCAAATTCATTCTTATTACTCAATCATCTGGTAAATGTAAAAATAAAAACATCTTCTTGATTCTCCAATTTTTATAGCAACCTTATGCTTTGTTGCGGACGTTACAAGCGTTGCGGACGTTACAAGTGTTTGACGGAAAATGTATGGTCATCTACAGGGTAAATGAATATGATGGGGACTATTGCCTGGTTCTGTGGAAGTGGTGTTAGAGGCCTTTGTGATTTTAAATATACCAATTAAATACAAGGTCAAGTAGTTGTCACCTAGGTACAATGTAATGTTGGCGGACTTACAAAATTGTTGACGGAAATTACCTTTGTTTTAGGAAGTGCATATTTTGTTTTTAATAATGCGACGTCGAATTCTTTTGTTTCAAATATTGTTTGTATCTATGAACTATTTTACAGTAGCCCAGTATTATTACCTTTGCTCTAATTTAAGGCAATGCTCAGCTAAATTTAGTGTTAAATTGTGACGGAAAAGTAACGTCCGCAACAAATCATTTTTAAATTGAAAAACTTGACCGTCTCTTTAGAATAAGGAAACGCATGGGTGTCCATTATATTCTGGGAATTCTAACATTGGTACAGATTGCTATGATGAAATATGAAGAGCACTGTTTTCTTGTTGCAATGGCAAATCATTCAAATTGGTACTTTTGGTTGGTTGACAAATTCCGTCAACATTTTGCTGTTTCTCTGTTCCAGCCTCACACAAGGAGATCCCCCACCCAAACTTTGTTAAGGCTATTGGAGCTTAAGCTAAGGTCTATACTTAATCTCCAATCACAAAATAATTCCAGCTTTGCTGATCACAATTTTTGGTGGGGCTCCTCAAGTGTCATTAAACTTTTTGGTATATGTTAAAAAACCAGAGTCATATGCTTCATAAAGACCTATTGCATAATTTAGTTGAACCTATTTTCATGATTTTCATGACACTTTTTTGTAAACAAAATCTTGGACGGTCTATCTGTACGACACACAGGGCTGAAACTTGGCTCTTGGAAGTTGAAGTATGGGTGTTGTCCAGTTGGGTGTGGTCTGTGAGTGTGGGTTGGTGTCTGCGGTGGGGTAGGTTCTGGGGGTTATGGGGTTTGTGTGGTCTGGGGTTATGGGTGTGGTCTGGGGCCCCTGGGGTATTGGAGGTGTGGGTCTGGTATGGGTTGGGAATGGGGGTATTGTCGTTGTAGTCGGGGTATTTGTATGGGGCTGACAGGGGTGTGGTCCAGGGGTATGGAAATGTTGTCCATAAGGTGTGGCTTGGGGGTATGGGGTGTGGTCGGAGGTATTGGTCATAGGGCTTACACTTGGTGAGGGGTGGTGTGTGTCCAGTGATATGCAGTATGGTCTGGGGATAGGGGTGTGATCTTGAAAGTATGTGTGTTGCCCAGGGTATGGAGTGTGGTCTATGGGGTGTGGTGTGGTCCGTGGGTGTATGGTCTGGGGTAAATGGGGTGTGTGGGTATGGGGTTTGTTGTCCGGGGTGTGGTTTTTGTGGTCGGGGGGTATGAGTATGGTCTGGAGTATTGGAGGTATGGGTCTGGGGGTAATGGTGTGTGGTCCGGGGGGTAGGTGTGGTCCGGTAGTATGGGGATGTGTCCGTTGTAGGGGTATGGTCCGGGGGTATGGGCTGTGGTCCGGGGGTAATGGGGTGTGGTCCGGGTAGGAGATGTGGTCCGGGGTATGAAAGTGTCCCTAGGTGATGTGGTCGGACCAGGTTGGGGTATTGCATAGGGCTGGCACTTGTGATGGTGTTGTGTGTGGTCCCCGTGATATGGGTGTGGGTTTTTGTGGATATGGGGTGTGGTCTTGGCAGTATGGGTTTGCCATGTGGTGTATGTGTGGGGTATGGGGGTGTGATCTGTGGGTTGAGGTGTGTCCGTGGGTATGGTATGGGGGTGTGGTCCGAGGTATGGGTGTGGGTGCGGTCCCATGGTATGGGGGTGTGTCCAGGTATTGACGACTTGTGGTCTGGGGGTGTTGGAGGTGGGCCAGGTAGGGGGGTGTGGTCCAGGGGTTGGGGGATGTGTCCAGGGTAGTGGATGTGGTCCAGGGGTATGGGGAGGTGGTCCAGGGGTATGGGGATGTGGTCCAGGGGTATGGGATGTGGTCCAGGGGTATGGGGATGTGTCCAGGGGTATGGGGATGTGGTCTTGGGGTGAGGCTTTTGTCCTGGGTATGGGGAAGAACATTACCATATATCGGACACCTATTTGTGACCCCGCCTCCCCATTTTTTCCTTAAACCCAGAACTCCCCAATAAAAAAGATTCTTTTAGCTGGGGTGCAATTCACGATGCATAAAAACCACACTCAGCACAGGACAATTTCGTATTAACAAACAAATTAGGTGTTAGTATTCGTCTGTGAAACAAATTATTGGCAATTTTAATTTTTCTGGAGGAAAATTTTAGCATTGTTTAATTTCTACCACAGATGGAGATGACTCCACAGGCGGCTTTGCTTCCTGACCAAGCTCCATCAATGATCCCTGCGAGAATATCTTGGTACAACCCGCTTAAACTCCGCCAAAGCAGCTCAGCTGATGGTGCAGCATCTACCACCCACGGTCTGAGCAGCCTGGTACTAGCGGTGCGATTACAATGAAGACTCCTAGTGAATGACCATGGTGACGATCTCGACTCAAGTATTTGGCGTTGAAGAAGAGGTGTCAGGGAATTCAACTGGTGAGTTGGATTTAATGTCTGGATCAGCCCTTTCAATACAAAAGTCGGTGAATGTTAAGATGGCTTCCCAAATAGCGTGTAGTCATTTTGGAAGACATCTCAAAAGTAGAAAGGTTTGACTGTTCACAAAACCTAACAGGGGTGTGGCCATTTTGTGACCCACTGACACACATAATCCTGAAGAATTCAGCAGACTTTACGGAATAAAGTGCACTTTATTCTGTAGAATTCATCAGGGTCGTGTGATGTCAGTAGGTCACAAAATAGCCACACCCACCCCAACAGCAGGACATATCATCCTCAAAGAGATTATGACTAGCCTTGCTTGCATAAGTAATTAAAGAAACCAAAAGCAAAAAGCAGAGAATAAAAATATTAACAAAAAATAAAATAAGACCTATCAAGTTAAGCCCATGATATACTTCCAGTCGCAGAGAGCGATTGGCGTGCGCAATACCTGATTTTGACCCAAGATCAAGTGTTACGCATGCTCAAGCGCAGAAATCGCTCGCTGCGACTGGAAGTATATCATGGGCCTTAAAAACAACATGTCATCTCTGAGTGGATATTTCCCTTCACCTGCCTTAAACAAGACTAATGCAGAAATGCAACCCTTTCATTATATACCAATTTGCATGAAAAAGGGACCAATCAATATGCCAAAATCGCTGAAAATGCAACCCTTCTCCACCGCACATCCCCGTACCCCCTTTTCCACTAAGAAACCCCGGCGCCCCCCCGGGTATAAACACATGTGTTGCGTGAAAAGCATGTTCGAAAGGCTAGTATCAGCAGACGTATGAACCCACCATTAAGGTCATTCAATTTACAAGTGTCCAATCCCAACTCACCAACTTTTCTTTAGGTAAAAGTATCAACTTTGAAACATTTTAAATAACACTTGTTGCTTTCTAATTGGATAGAATACCATTGCATGTACTTATATGGGATCAATATTGATTGAGCAATATTGAAGACCCATGATTAATAGATCTATAACTCTGCCATGGACTTGGACTAAAAAAGGTCATTTTCTTTAGAAATGGCTACAAGTCAGCCATTTTAAAACTGATCAGAAAGGCCTTTTTCTAGATTTGAAAAGCTAATGAATTAGTGTTCCATATGCAGACATTCAAATAGGAAAAATGTGAGGGTGCTCTCAGGGTTTTTTTGGGGGGATCCCCTTTAGATCTGAGGGTATGGATTATTGATACCTGCATAAATGGAGGAATTTGAATAACTTTCAGAGAGAGAGAGATGTGTATTTGAATAATTTTCTTAACAAAAATTTTCAACTTGATCATTGATGGGAGCATGTCAAAAAAGGTAACTTCAAAACAGCTCAATGAAAGAGTCTATATATTATCGAGTCTGTGTAAATAGCCGTATTAGTGTGCATTCGCACGCAAATGACAAAACTTAAAGGGGCATTTTGTGATTCACAACCTCGTCCCCCCGACTTACCTAAAAAAGTTGAGATTTTTATATCATCTGAACCGTTAACATTGGTCATCCATGTGTACGTAATCTTACGTGCAAATTCCGTCCCAACAGTGGGCCATGTGCCCGTTGGAAACCACACATTTGCTCATAAATCAAAACCGCGATTTCGGAATCAACTAAAAGTTTTGAATCGAGCTTTTTCCTCAAGGATTCTATGAAAATGAATAAAACAGAAGTGCTGGAATCACAAAACGCCTTTAACGAACAGTGACATGTGTTTTCCTATCAATATTTGTGTTACACAGGCTCTGATGTTGACACGTTTTTACCCATGATGCACAGGAAACCCTCGCCTCTCCAAAGCAACCTTTGTCAGTGCACCATATTGCAAATAGTGACAATTACATTTACAGAAATAATGATAAACATCACTACTGTTTTAGATATGCCTTCATGATTAAATTTTGGAATTCATTTTTGTCATGGGTACTAACTAACTGTTGGTGTAGCGAATCTCTTCCCTCGCCTTTCACCAATGAGGTCTCGGGCTCGACCACGCAGGGACTCGTTCTCAGCGGCTTTGTGTGACCTGTGGGTTTCCTCGATCCATACTCGTCCGAGGTTTTCTCTGGGTACTAACTACCCAATTCCGTCTGCTTCTAAAATCGAGCTTCATTGCCACAAATCTGTTCCGGTATCATGGGGGGAGGGGGTTTTCTTTCTCTGCTAGTAGTTTTCATGGGCTGATGCAACAGCGCCTATGAAGCAAATGTTTAATGGATATGTCGCGCGTTGAAAATATTCAAATTACTATGATATAAAACCCCCTGTATTCTATTTCTTCAGGAAATGAGGACAAGCTGTTAAACAGACTTTTACTATGTAAGGAAAGCCGTACGCAAACTCACCAGAGACTAAAGGTTTGTATCCACTTGTTTCACTTCAGGGTTTCCACAACCTTTATATGCCCCCACGAGCCTCTTTTTGAATGTTTATCTATCACTGGGTCATCCCCCGACACTTCTAAGATAATTGCTCCCAAAATCTACATACCATGTTTCCTCACATCTAGGACGGTTTAAATGACATTGGGGCAAATCCAAAAATGGGTCATCAACCAACCTAAAAATCCAAGCCTGCTATTGAAGTAAATTTAGCAAAACAATTACAGCAACAACCCCAATGGCTCAAAGTGTACTACCAAAAAAGCCTATGAAACCAAAAAAAATTTTGCGATTACATTCATCGTTATTGAAATAAAAGCACTAAAGATAAAAATGTGGGCGCCCTCATAGTGCGACGGGACGGAATTTGAAAATTGATATATCTTAATACAAAAAGATAACAAATTTCTGTTTTGTGCATTTTAATATTTCTTGATCACACAAGTCAACATTACAAAAAATTCTCAAGTGTTTTTATAAAGTAGACAAAAAACGGAATAAAAGGGCAAAATTCCGTCCCGTCGCTTTTGAGGCGTTTTTTTTTATATATTGTCGAGGCGCTCAACTTATCAAATTGAATAAAACTTTCCAAACTATCAAATCTTGTTTGCACAAACTGTCATGTTAACAAACAATAACATCATTTCCCCATATTCTCCTTCACATATAGCAGTGTGTCCATTTCATGACGGGACGGAATCAAGTGCGACGGAACGGAAATTTGCCTAATAGAACATAACTAGAAAAAAATTGCGCTTGCTGCTATTTATGAATTTTTTTTTAGGTATCAACATATTCATGCCCCTTCTGTTTGTACTAAACAATAAAATGTTCGTTAAACTTCATTTTGAATAATAAAAATTACCATACTATCATTTAAAAAAAAATGATGAAAAACCCTTAAGTTCAATTCAGTATATTGTCCTAATTCACATACATGTACTACATGTATCCAGCTTGAAATACTCTCCACCAATATACCCTGGGGGAAGTTGCTTCTACCTTCAGCCTTCAGGGACGATTGTAACTAGCCCCTATCTAAAAAATGGATAGCCCATTTCACTACTGATTTTGGGGGATAAAAAAGTCCCAAATGTTCACAAGTGGGTGAATATCCACAATGCTCCAGAATCCTTTACTTATTTTGTATTATCCATTCAATGACGTGTTCTAAACTAGATCGTGTTCTTTAACTGTTTGTTAATAATTCCCAAGTAACAAAAGATTTGTTATTTTAATGTAGAATTGTAACAGGCAGGGATGTCAATTTTTTCTGGAAATTTCCTGATTTCAGAAATGGGACTTCTCAAAATATCCGCATCACTTATTAATTTTCAGGCCAATTTGGCCCTTTTTACTTTTACTCGATTTTTCATGATCATCGTGCTACTCTTTCACTACTATGAGTTATTTGCACTCATTTACATAGAACAAACACGTTTTGGGCAAAATGATTGTAATTGTTTGATTGGTTGTATTTTATCAGTGAAAAAATGATCATTGAAACGCATTCAATTTTCTTTGGAGCAAAGGCAAGTGCATTTAAAAATTGTAACTGAAAATACATTAACTAACTCTTTGCAGCAATTAAAGATAACAATCTATTTTTCATTTAAATATTACCATTCAGTACACATGGGGGGGTGGTCAGTTTTTTTGTAGTTTGAAATTGAAACATGTGTTGACTTTTCCATGTAAAAACTGCTTCATATTAGTTGTATAATTGTCGTTAGTGTATGCAACCGCCCCCAAAACATGCACGAACTAGATATTAATAGTATTTAAAATGGTTTAATAAGCAAACAATGGGTTTTCTAAATTGGTAATGTTGCTTTAATTGCCTTGGCTTTCACTCAAAGGGGATTAAAATGTCACTTTTAATTGAAAAGCGTGATATTGCCAAATAAATTGAGGCAGGAAATTGATTCCGCCAGTCGCATCCGTCCCGTCGCAGCAACATGTCGTTATTAAAGTGCCGATCTGCTAATTCATAAAAGTTAAGATCGCAAATTTCTATTGCTTATTAGCATGATTATTGAACTATTGATGTTAAAAATTTCATGTACCCGTCCTATATCTTTTGATAATAATTAAGCAAATGTTCATTTTCAAAATACCAGAAATCTTCGCCGTCCCGTCGCGCCATTAAATAAAATGTTCCATGGCAACATGTTTGACCTTGAGTTTCCTTCAATGTAGTGCCTGAATGTGTAAGTCTGTGAGTTACTTTTTACTTAAGCAACAACATAAACCATTTACACATGCAACTGATACAGCAGGTGCAAAGAAAATGCATCATCAAATTCCGGTCCGTCGCATACGATTTTTGGCTTTGGCCCCACTGGACATTTGGAGCAGGAGCACTATGCGTTCACTTCTACTTTTTTTAAATGAGTTTGAGATTTTTTTAAGTAGCTTTGTGACCCCTTTCTCATTTGCCCGCGATTTTTGGGGTTGTGACCCCCAGTTGAGGAATTCTTCTGTATTGTCTGTATCAGAGCTCTCCCCTCTAAAAAATGCTCCCTCAATTTTTTACAACCTAATGGGTCCCTACATATACCAAAAGTCGTAAACCATACTGCAGTTCACCGATATTTTAACTTGGCAATTGTAAAATTGGCGGGCTGATTTGCGTGTCCTGAAAACCAGGCGCTAAATATGTGCGAACTCACCCTTTATTAAAATTAAGAGTAGATTCTGTTTGACAGTGTAGATTATTTATGGAACAATTAGGGTTCATGCATCGATTTGGTATGAATGCTTGTTTATTGCGCTAAGGGAAAATAACATTTAATACCCAAAATCCTAATGACTGAACCCCGTTCATGCATTTACCGTACTTTGGCCGAAAATTGCAGATTTTTTAGGTTTTTTTTTACCACTTTTTTGGTGTTCGTCCAACGGCGGCCATGTAAAATTAGGTGTTCACTCATGATTTCATGAGTACGCTTGATTTGGCCCGAATCAAGCGGCGCAGTAATTTTGGCATGTTTGTACCTTAACTCCTCCATCACTGAAAAGTCACACTTTTCAATGCCATGTTTTCATCGTCTTCACACATGAGAAAAACAGCACGATCGATTTATCAAATGGGACGTTCCATTGCAGAATAGAGGTTGCTTGTATGGGCACTAACATACAAAACTCTTTGAAAGCATGTTTTTTGTTTTATCAAAACACATCACATTCTGAATATATTGTTTTGATTAATAGTCAGCATCTCAGGCGTCACAGATTTATTTTGAGACAATAATAGCCGGAGCGCCATTCTCATTGTAACACAGCCACCTATTTCTACAAACATGCCTCCCCCAAAAGTGATCAGCAATCGATTACTGTAGGGCCATAAACGTTGTTAGGACAGCTCTCAAGCCAATCACAAATGCGGGAATCTTCTAAATGAGTGTGAACACTTGTTTATATACATGTCCCCTAATGCTTATGTTTGTTTGTTTTTGCTTTTTATTTATTTATGATAACTATTCGTGCACTGGGCCCCCTCTCGGGAAAGAAACTATTAAGTTCTGGAGATGTTTATAGTTCATATGAATTGACTTTTGTTATCATCGTTCTCATAGTCAAGCTGGATGAATTTGGTGATGACTATAGAAGTGCTCCTACCAGTTCCAATTGAGGTCAGTATGAAACCCACATGCACATGTCAAGCTATTCCGTGCCACCGCCACACCACACACCACACACCACGAGGTAACAAATGTATCTTTTTGCTTCGTGTGACTTTGTGTGTCTTTAAATACTTTTTTTTCTGCTTTTGTGACTTTTTGTAAACCACTAAATGGACATCTTACCCCCGCTACCCCTATGAAAGACCTTTTTTCTCATGATAGAAAAAGACAAGAAAAAAGACACACAAGATTTCACATAAAAGGCAACACAAGACATAAGACATACAACACAAACCACCACATTTTTGTATGGTATTTCCTCTTGTTTGAATTGGCATACCAGATTGCCATAGTTGGTGTAGTTTATTGCAGGCCATTCCAAGCTTTCCTTTGCATGACAGTAACTGCACCATATCTAATTGCATCAATGGGAATCTTAAATCCTCCTCTGGGCAGTCACTTGTGCATCTAGCTACCACATCCCTGAAGCCAAGGTGTTTTAAACTTCAAATCTAATTTAGCCAGCTTCATTGATGGTGTATAGTGTTATTGTTTTTGTGATTTTATACCTTACAAATTATAGAAAAACCCAGTTGTGCATGTAACTTTATTTCTACTAAATGAACACCCTTATGCAATCTGTTAGTTAGCAAATTTTTAAATCCGGTTTTGTCCTCGCTAAATTAGGGTTGCCGGATACACCTCACCTCAGCACTAACGCTGTTGAAGGATTTATTGGAGCAAAAGATATTGACCGGATGCCCTTCCTGATGTTAGTTATTTTCTATTCTTTATTTGTTGAACCTTTGGTTCTGTCACAGGATGAATCTTGTTGAAGTTTAGTCTGTCCTCGGGTTCCCACTACCAGCAACTTATTCCCCTCCCCCCAAGGAAGCAAGTCACCATCATCTGGCACCAATACCAGATCAGCGTCTCCTACAGGTACTGGAGAGAAGTCCGAATACCATCAAGCCCCCTCTTGGGGGTCAAGCCTCACTGTCACCATCTGGGACAAAGATGAGGAGGTCCTCTGCACAGACAAGAGGGGATAAAGAGAAAGGTAGGGACAGAAGGAAGGTAGGTACAGCCCTTACAAGTTAAACGGCAACCGAGATTTCAATTATCCATATTTTTCGGTTAGTAGTGATATTAGTAGATTAGACACTCAATAGAGTCCCCATTTTATTGGCTACAGAAATAACAAAGGTGGTATATTGCTTCATATTTTCAATAGACACCATAGGCTTAATTTCCTATTTGCTCCTATAGGGGAAAACAATTTCAACAATTTTATGCCCCCAAAGAAAACAGTTCTCAGCGTAACCTTTCAGATGAGGGATATTTTGATAGAAAGCTTCACAATCAGTGCAAAAATCAGAAATTTTTTCACATTTTTAGGGACACCTGTTATTGAAATTGCTCGTTGCCCTGTAATTTAAGCCCCTGGTGTCCCTAAATTTGAGGGCATTTTGTCACCCCAATTGGACTGTGCCAATTGAGAAGGAGGGGGCGACAAGAATAATGAAGTTAAGGAAACATCAGTAATAAATGCATATAGAAAGATGGGAATTACTTTAGCCTGCCAAATTCTGGATACCTTAGATGGAGCTAAAGTATTATTATTCTCACTCAAGAATTTGATTATTACACAAGCCATTACAGTGTGGGGGTCATGCCAAATTTCAGTATCAAATCAGTGGAGTCCTAGGCAAACAATTTTGGGATCCCTACTTTTAGCCTCAGATATCAGTTGGAACTGGCAGCCGCCTTATGTGCACAGTCTTTATGTTGTCACAAATGCGACACATGGTAGCAGGCTAGGAGAGGTTAAAAAAATGAACAGCATGGGCAAAAAGTAAAAAATGAACAAAGTTTGAGCAGGATTTTTGAGTGATATTCATCAATTAGAAACTGATTTGTGAGTAAATACTGAGTCTCAAGGTTGTCAGCAAAAAGACTATTTGTTGCAACAGCCTCACCTGAAATCACTCTTTTCAATCAACAAATATATTATAGTCGGGACAGAAACCTTGACAATCCGTGTACTTCCTGGTTCTCTACGTATTTACTGCAGAAAAAATGCACTTGCCTCTTATTGGCCACCGAAGCGATCTGCCGTTGCTGGGCATACGCTCATAGCCCCTTTTACAACAGGAATCAAAGGGTGCTAGTCAAAGGTTTCTGTCACCGAGTATAGTAAACATTATTTATATACTATTGAATGGCTTTGAGTTATGATACAAGAATATACTGCAGAGCTAGAAAATATTGTCAGGCTAACTCAAACCAAACCTTGCATTGACGTGTTGTAGTCCAACTGGCAAGTACATCTCATGCAGTCTACCAGTCTAAATCATACTGTGTGTCAATGTCGTCGTCGCTAAAAATGCCCGGATGCGATACAATAATTAATTTTTTTTTTTTTTTTTTTTTTTTTCTTTTATTAAAAGAATATTATATTGCTCAGGAAGCTTGTACCAAAACTGTACATACAAAGATTTCTCTGTACCACTCGGAAGCCTGAATAAATAATAATGCTGAATATTCGTAAAAATTGCTCAGTGGCATAGATAAATACATATAGAATGAGTTGTAAGTCAAAGAATATAAAGTCAGTACCATCAGCACTGTTATTTTTTTCACCTCAAGGACTAGCATTACTTATTGCAAGGGAATTTACATTTTTGTAACTGTAGTGTCCCTAGCTTAGACTTGTTGGAGAGTGAAATACTATATACACCCCCAGATGCTTTTTGTGGGGTATCCCACTAGAATGTGAAAGTGCTAGCTCTCTGGCAGACATGGGCATGCACCTCAGTGATTTTTCAAAATGTAAACAAATTGCACCCCATATTTTTCATCAAAGTGCATTTTTTTGCACTGTTATATTGGAAATTGTTGTAGTAAAGACCCATGTAACTGGCTCAACGTACAAGCCACTTTTGTCAAGATTTTTATGCTTTGTTTAACAATAAAAGCGGATCCGATTCTTTTAGGTCTAAAACAGTCGTAAATAGCAACTTCAAGACCGTTTGCTTAACTGTCTGCTTTTCACAAAGAACAGTAAACATAAGGTGTTGATATGACCTAACACTAAATTTAGAGATAAAGTGGGCATTTTGATTTTGGGAAAAACAAGACTGATTGTGGCTTTAATTTTTTAAAAAGCACAAAATCCCCCTTTTCTTGCCCAGATTTTACCCAATTCAGTTCGGCATTATACCGACTCTTGGCTCAGAAAGAATTAGTATTGTGCCACCACCCGATGAATTCGGCAAGCCGCACGGATAAACTGCATGTTGAAGGTGGTGGCAGCAGAATACCGAATTCATCCCCTTTCTCTTCCACAGATCCCAATGCTCCCAAGAAACCTGCATAAGATTCCTGAATTTCTGTCAGCATATAGACTATCGGTGTTGGAGGAGTACAGTTAAAGAGAACCCTCAAGGAGAGATGAGCCACCAGGACCTCACTAAAGAAGCTTGCTAAAGAACTGGAATGACCTCACTTCAGATGAGAATAAGGTAGGCTTAGAAACCAAGAAAGTAATGTACTTTATTTCCTTTTCTTGTCCAAAGTAAGGTTTCCTTTTTAGGCCTGCTACTGGTTTCCTGGTAAGGCCCCAGTACAAAATCTTCTCGGTATGGGCCACAAACTATTCTGTATAGTTCTGGCTTTATAGTGAATAGGGTATCGAGAGGCCAGGGTCCCAACCTACATTTAAATATGTTGACCAAAAATTGGTCTCCCAAAGAAGGGGCATGGCAGTCATGCACTATGTGGTTCAGATATGCAGTGTATCAAAACGCCAGCTAGACAATCACAGAAATGTTCGAGGCCAGTATTACGGGGTAATTTTGCACCAGTACCTAACCAGTACTACCTGCCCCATAGCTGATTTGTCGGCAACTAAACCATCACTCTCATCAGGTTTTCTAAGGAAATCCATGAGGGTAGTTTGGCCTCTGGATATCTAATGCTCCTCCAGCACAGTTTCACATGCCGCCTTGCATGTTGGGCATTGTTGCCCAAAGGCTAGGCTAACCACCGAAATCTAGATAGGCGCCAGGATACAAATTTTTCAATTTGGCACTTGTTGTGGGGTTTATATTACATCTATCAAGAACATGTTGAAGGTTTATATGTCAAACCAGAACAAAGAAACAAAAACTATGTTTTGACTTGCCTGAAATGCTAAATCTTCCTTAATGATCGTAATACATACTGAGGCATATTGAAGGCTTATTCCACTTCAAGTGTGAATCTTTAAAACACTGGTAAGCATTCCAAATATGCACAAACTCAGGTTGAAAAATTTGGGCGCTTGTTTCTGGAAATGGTCTCTTTCAATCTGTTTTCATGTGACCACAACTCTCCCATATCTTCACATGATCACATTATGCCTTCCATTACGCTTTGCAGCTGTATTACACCATGTACGAACAAGACAAGCGTCGCTATGAGCGTGAGATGGGAACAGTACAACGATGTCCGAGAATAAACCTAAACACGCTCCCCAACCAACATGACCACCATCACCAACTTCCCAACTGCCCTTCTGCTTATCATCAGCACAACAGTGCCGGCTACTATGGCGACCATCACTAAACCATCTGCTGTTGCGCCACCAGCTGCAATCACTCTACCATCCGTGACCTCTCATCAGCCGATGACCAATCCCGTCATAACAGCGCCCTCTGTGATACAGACTCCTGTGACTAGCGTTGTGGTGAAACAGGAGCCTTTAGGCAACAACAACAATAACACAGTGATTCAGTCTAGTCTAGGAGCTAAACCGGTAACACCTATGCAGGTTACTGTGAACACACTAAGGTATGGTACTTGATCTTCCCTTCTTTTTTCAGAGTTAGTAGACAAGATAATTTGTATTGATAATAATAACCAGTTTTTATAGAATGCTTAATCCCCATGAACAGGCTCAAAGCACGGTTGACAATTATTATTACGCCGCCTTCAAGAAATTGTCACAAACATTTCACTTCATTTAGGTGGCTGCTCAAAGACATGCCTTAAAAGTGCACAAGCCTATTAGCAGTTGATTGTAATATTCCCCATAGCAGCTCCCCAGATTTTGCTTGGGTCGACAAGGTAATTGAGTATTAAGTATCTTGCCCAGGGACACAAACACATTAACCACAGTGAGGCTACAACTTGAAGAAGATAGAGCATGCTGTTAGCACTATTTTAACAATAAGGTGCGCCCACAGAACAAGTTGTCAAACTCAATTAAGTATAGGCACATTGTTAATAAGGGGATATTCTCACAAAAATGATACAAAGTTATTGGTTTTGCAGGATTGGGTTATGATTATTAGGCAAAAAAAGTATATCTCAGGAGGCCACATGCATAACCTTTAAATTTAGATTTATAAAGACAATAGAGGCTCACGCATCATACACTGCAAACAAACTAGTACACAAGATCATTACTGATACTTCGCATTTCTTAACATTTTTAAATAATCATTAACTACACGCATCGCGCACTAAAACAATTATAACTTAACATGCACAGGCACACACATCAGAGAAAAATCTCGGGGTTCGAGTCCCCGTACAGGCGCATACGTCCGAGATTTTTTCTCAGATGTATGTGCCTGTGCATGTTATGTTATAATTATTTAAATTTAGAGTTTTATCACATTTTGATTATAAAGATTTGAGCCTTTTTTATCCCCCTGGCTTGAAAAGCAGAGGGGATATTGCGAAGGTGCAAATGTCAATGTGTATGTATTTATGTATGTATGTGTATGTGTGTTCCAGTTTGGTTAGGTTTTCGTTTTTCGCATCTCCTTCGAAAGGTTTAAGTCCGATTTAAACCGGACCTGGGGTTAAGGTGCAATAGGGGTTCCTTCATGTGTTGATGATGTCAAAGGTCATGGACCAAGGTCATCTGCGGTCATGTTCCAGACTGCCATCTTGCCAAGGGGATGTCGCAAGTTTACTTTCTGCATTTTTAATCCTTTGAGAACAAAACGCACAATTTCAGCCTAAAAATTAGGGGGGAAATGGGGTTAACACTGAGAAAAAAAATGCACAATTTTGGCTAAAAAATGCACAATTTTGGCCTAAAAATGCAAAAAAATGCTGCATTTTGCATCCCCAACTAAAAAAATGCATTTGCATAGTTTTTTCCATTTGCTTTTGAGACAATTTTTTTTTTTTGGGGGGGGGGAGGGGCAGCTTATTATTAATAGCAAATGTTTTCCACTAGTTATCATCTTAAGCATGCTCAATGCAATGGTCTGAAAATATTGAATGTGATGTATGCATAAGGTGCACACTAACTGTGTCTGAGATCAGAATCTATTGATTTTGTTGTTAAAGATGTGAAGAATGCATGTTTAATATTCTTGAATCTACTGTATAAGTGGAAATTTTCGCAAGGTTTTTATTTCCGCGAATTTTGTGAGTGAACATAAAAATGCAAACATAAAAATGCGAAAATAAAAACTTGTGAAAATAACTTTTTGCAATAGATGTGTATTGCATTGATGTCAAAACCGTGAAATTAAATTCTCGCGCATTTGGCAAAACTGTTAAAATCGCAAAAATATCTGTACACGGCAATTTCCACTTATACAGTGAGAGCATGTACTGAGTCAGGTGTTTACAGCTTTCCTAAATTGCCTGGAGATTCCCTTATTTCAGCAATCTTTATCCTTATCTTTATCTGTC
>JAMKCH010037392.1:0-15138 GCA_023653785.1 Ophioderma brevispina | reverse complement strand
TTTGGTACCAAATTTACGGTTCAGTAACGAAAATCACGGTGGGGGGGCCGGGGTGGTAACCACCCGCCCCCTTCAGCAAATTTTGTTACAAAAAATGGCTCAGTAGGACGAGACGGATTAAACCGTACTGGAGACGTTTTCATTTAGAACACCACTGATGCTAGCAAACAAAAATAAGGCAATATTTAGATGCGTTACCTACTGACTGTTATAAAAAATAGCGTGTAAAGTATGCAAAGGGTTTTATTATTCTATGTAAAACCGATTATAAGGAGTATCTGTTGAATAACCAATACCGATTAAGTACCCTGAGTAAGATTTGTATGCTTCTGCTAAACCAGTCAATTTGAATGTCGCCATCCATATGATAAATTATTATACGAAATATGAAGAGCCAGGCTTCATGTGCAATTTCATAGAAATGGTGGAATTCATACACATATTTCAGAATTCAAGAAAAACAAAAATAGTTCTCATTTTCCGTCAAAGGGATTTACTATTTAAAAATCTAATCCACTTTAGGTTGTTCTCTTTTTTTTCTTTAACGATGATGGTTTCTATAATAGTTGTTAATAGACCGTATTCAATAGACGCAGCCACCAGACATGTTGGTGACCGTTGCATAATTCCGTTAACGGTATAAAACTCTACGTTGTGCACTGTGTCGTTGCTAATTGATTAAGCTGTAAAGTATAGCCAATTGACTGAGAGCCTATGACTTGAGATTAAAAAAATCGTCGCGGTTAATTATTATGTAATTTGAAATTAATGGTTTCCGTTTTCAGCAAATAAACATGTATTATGTAGGGATATTTTCATACCCGGTGTAAAAAGCCTTTACCAATTTCCCACAAGAGGTTACACCCCCATAGCACCTCGTGATTTGTATAGTATGAACGTACAACACAAAGTTTAAAAAACGGTTGATAGTCTTAGTTGCCCACATGATGTTATTTGGTTGCTAAATTGGCGATACGTAATACAATAAGTTTAATATTTCATAATTGAATAAATTAATTTCGGTGTAACGAATTTTTCTGCTTTCAATGACACCAAAAATAGCTAATGAGCAGCACAGGCGCTACAATCTTGAATTTAAAATATGTTTTCATTTTAACACACTACTGATGCTTGCAAACAAATTAAGGCTATTACGGGGGCCCCATATAAAAACTTTACCCAAGATGAATGAAAGTAATATTTTTTTTTTTACTTTTTAAATTTGATATCTGTAGATTTTTTTATCCTAAATAATGGGTAAAGTTAATGAGCCATCTTGCCCTGATGAAAACAAATGTTCATTTTGGTTGAGTGGTTCTCACGATATGGTCCATGAACAATAAGTCAGCAATAACAGATGGCCCACGGAGCATAATTTTTTTCGTCATGGAATCCCCAATGTCAAAATCGACAGATCGTGCCTACCACCCACCCCCCCCAGCCCTAACACAAGACATAAACCTGGTATTTACTGCATGCTATGATTGAGATTGAAAGCACTGTTGCAAATAAATATGTTGTATATATTCCATCATGAATACACCGGACCGGATGACAGTGGACAGATATCGCTAATTTGGTAAAGTTTTTATTGGGTCACCCTGTATTTAGATGCGCCATGACTGCCTTAAAATAAGTAGGTGTGAAGTATCCATAGGGTTTTGTTATTCTATGTAAAAACGTGATAACATTATATCTATTGAATAGACAATAATCCGAGTAAGTACCGAGAGTACTATGGGTGCCTTGGGACACGAGTCAACTGAATGTTCGCAATCATTATGAAGTTAACTTTGATGAACCTGAACTTGTGATTCATGAATGGTTAATAAATCAAGAAAACATCATCCTCAAAGGGATCATTTTAAAGGTCATTTTTTAATTTTTTCCAGATGAGGGTTTATAGTGGTTAGATAAGGGAGGGTCAGAACGCAACCGCGGTTGACCAGGGCTCGTGGCGAACGAATCGTTAGTTATAATGATTTTTAGAAAGAACTGACTGTAAAAGAAGTTTTTCCGCCGGATATAAGTCCGGCTACAACGGTAAAGAATTAGGGCACTCGATTCATTGGATCTTCACGCAACAGTAGTTCACGCTTATTCGTTTCGTCTATGAAGCCTACTGGGGCTCCAGGCTGACTATATTACTTCAACCGGCAAGGGCCCTGTGGTTGAATTTTAAGCCCTTCGCGAGAGCTAAACACACTGGCTTTGAAAAGCTACAATCCGCAAGTTACTTTGCACAGTATCAGGCGGAGAAAAAGGAAATGGGAAGGGTAGGCCACAGCAATAAGCAACCCGTACACACGTTTGACTTACCTATAGCTCTACGCATAGAATATCTTGAAACTAACACAACAAAAAAACGTGAATGCAGAAAACAACACTAGGTACTCCTGGATGTCCTCGATTGAAGAGGCCTCGTATTAATAAGAGTAGGTGGTGGTAGTGGTGGAAGTGTGTGTCTGTGTGTTGTGTGTGGGGGGGGGTGGTTGGGAGGGTGGGCAGGTAGTGGGTGGGTGTCTGTGGGTGGGTGTGATCAGATAATTCGTCGAGCAATCCGGGCTGACTTGTTGGCTAGCGGTTCATATAGAGAGGTCGGAGGATAACAGCATCGGTCCGCTGAGCCATTCGGTACATAGGTACGACTTTAGCACCTAACTAGGCAACAAGGCATCGACGGACCCTCGCAGCCAAGACCTTATCGGGATGAAAGGATACGTGTGGATAAAAGACAAAGTCTCGTTCTTACAATGGTGGAAAATGAAACCCAGACCGTTTACACCGAACTGAGCCCTAAACCAAAAAGACAAAGATGTATTTCGAAACAGTCCTCAAATTGAATGCACGTACAACCCGTCTTTTTAGGAATAGTCTATGCGCGACCTTTGGATGTCTTAGAAAAGGGTGTGCAAGCATAAACAGCGGCTGAAGAATCCCAAGACCTTTTCACCTACAAATTCGTTTTTCGTCACGGGAAGCTCAAAGGTACAAGCTAATCATAGTTAGTCACAACAAACGTTTCTGTGGATTATCGAAGTTGCCTTATAAAGAGACATGAGGAGATTTCCAGAAATGAAGCGCCCAATTTTTTTTTCGAAACGGGTTTTTGAGTTGTAAATTTCATGTCTTAGATCACACCGGAAGTGAGAAGTCGAATCCGACAGAAAGTCAAAGCCCACGTGTTCTATGGGGAAATTACAAGTCAGGCAGTTCAAAACAAGGTTGCTGCTTCTTTTGTACTCGTTTGTCAACAAACCTTCGGAACGTTCTTGGTAGGGGGCCGTACATCGTCTGTGCAATTTTTGAGAGAAATGAGTATCAAAAAACAATTACTCCTGCACTGTAATGCTGGTGGGGTCAATTTCGAACGATGTATATGAACGATAAGAATGGTTTTTGACCTGTCATGCCGTTGACATTTATATCGGATAGACGATCCCAGACCCACAGCAACTGGCGAACTAAGGACTTTCATGGCAGTTATCGTAACTTAGAGATTTTTTATATAGATGCACTTCACAAATGTTACTCTGAAATCAATACAATATGCTAATATTAAAATTAATGACAGCAAAGATCTTTTACCTTACTTATTGTTATATAGTTGTTTTGTTTATTTTGATAGTTTTTCGTCTTTGTTGGTATAAGAAAATCATGGGTCGTCGGCAGAATTAAATTTAAAGTTGACTCAGAGATTCGAAAATTTTTTTTTTGTGTAATGAATTGAAAAATAGTCAACTAGAAATAAAGATAGTAACTAAATGCACAATTACGAAATTTGAGATGATCGGATTTTTCGTTTTGAGCAGTAAAACATTGATGGTCAAGTAGTACCCTAGAATACTGTGTATAAAAAAATCGTCCGGAATTTGATAACAAAGTTGTGTTTCCTATAGAAGGAATTTTATAAGCTTAGCAATTTAACACAGGATTAGATATGGACAGATTATGTACATGACAAAAAAATCGATTTTTTTGGAAATTGAGGGCGCCATCCTCAGAAAATCTCGAGTCGGCCTTTAATATTTTCTTATTTGTGCTTAATTACATAGAATTTTGAGGAGTTGGTAAGTTTTTAGGGTCGGTCGGGTTACGCAAACAAAAACATTGTTTGGTGACTTAAACTCCGTGATAACGTAGTCTTTCCAGGAATGGTCTTGGTGCCTTGCCTTCTCTCGGGGCCTGCATTTTCAAGTTTAGTCAGTATTATAGTACATATCCCTAAGTCCCTTAACGTATTCTGAGAGGAGTTCTACCTAACGGAGATTCGAAGCGGATTCGAAGCAAGGAATCAATGTGATGGTTTGCAGCGTGCAGTGTGTCTGGTACGGTATTGTATGTTAATTCAACGATTCCCTTCGATGGTCGGGAAGCAGCGATCGTAATTCGTACAATCAAATGGTAATCTCAAATTGAGTTTGGCGGGGCTATTTGACATAAATGGGCGAGGCTCACACATGAAATCAGATGGAATGTATTTTTATAAAAGAATTAGAAGAACAGAAAACCGGCATCTAATTCTACATGACATGGCTAGACGGCAGACGGATAGGCCGGTCTTGGGTACAAAAAGAACCAAAAGCTGATCACAGGGACAATTAGTCATCAAGAAAAAACGAAATGCCTCACCGGACTAATAAAAGTTGTAGATGAGGAAGACATGTGTGGTCCGGCGTTGTAAAACACGGGAATCGCCTACTTCGCTTATTTCTCCCTACCCTCCATTTATGGAATCGCTTCACTGGCGCGAAAACAGGACACCTAGGTAAGTAAAAATATCTCCGATAAACGCAGGATCACTGTGTGGTGCTGAATATGAAGCCTGAACTTGGAAATATCATCAGGATCGTGAATGATATGATCAAAAAGTTTTTGAGTAACAAGATCCAAACATTTTTAAGTACTCACGAAATATTTCAAACCTACTGTTAAGGAGTCTTGTTCACTATGGCGACGACACAGCTGAGCAGACCTATTTATAGCGTGTTATTGTTCAAGGCACTTCTATCAACCTTCATTCACTGGTTCACCCGTCTGATACAAATAATGTCACAGATCATTTCTGCGAGGAGTAGGCATATCCCCCTCCCTAGGAAACTAAAGACAATAAGCAATCCATGGCAAAAATTATTTATTCAAGCACCTAATGCTGATGCTATAATTCCACCTGGCTTATGTTCCATGCTTGCGCCTTCCCAATAGCAGGTCAATCAAATTACACTCGGGCGTGCCCTGAGTTAGCATAGACCACTGCATCTGACCACAATAGGTATTTGTGGTTTTATACCAGACTAGCAGGCTCCTAGATCCAGTGTGCACAACAGACACAAGGAGGTTATACCAATTTATTTATTTTATTGACCTTTCTCTAGACAGGGAAGCCCTTCAATGCTAAAGCATTGATTTCAAATCTGCAAAAACCCGATGTTCAACATAATAGAGAATAAATGGCAAAACAAAATAGCAAGTTGTCGGTTCTTAGCAGAACAGCCTGAACAAGGCTAAACTATTGATAGATGATTGAGTGATCCTGACAGGGTTGAAAAGTTCGTGAGTACTTAAAAATGTGTGGATCTGTTACTCAGAAAAAGCTCTTCATGAAGAATGCACATCACCAGATTTACAACATGGCGGAATATTGGTGTTTGATTTTCCTATTGTAAAAAGGATTTAGTACTACTAAATCAACAACAAAAGAAAAGAAGATAGGCCAGTGAGAGCAGGAACAGACCCATATAATTGAGACCGAGATATAGTCTATTGACTGAATCTGATCACTCAGCCTCAGCTCGGTCTTCACCACATTCCATCAGTTGCCAAAAATGGTTGGCCACCCGTGACGTCATTTGACCCCCAACTCAATGACGGAATAAGTTGTTAACGGTCTAAAGCCGGAATAAAGCTCGGTAGCCTATATGATGTGAAGTCCGGGGGGGGGGGGTAACTGGTATTCTGGTCGGAGAACCCACCTTCCACCAACCTGTCCTCGGACACTACAATAAGGCCCAGTCGATTGGGGTGTAAAAAAAACCAAGAACAAAGACCCTTGACGAAAACCTGGGCAGCAGGTCTCGAGACTTGCAATACATGTAAGACCTCCTGTAGGCCTATAGTGTTTCAAATTCAACCTAGGTCTCTGTCAGTCACACATAGGGTATCAAAATTTTACTGATCAGTTTTCAAGTTTTGAGTATCAAATAAGTTATAAAATGATGATTTTGCATGATATCATCGCGCAAAATAGAATAAAAAGTACATAAACAAAGGCTGTCCCAAAAAAATGTTAACCGCTCGGGACAAGGGAATTTTGGTAAAGAAAAGTACGCATGGTTTTTTTGTTTGGTACTCCTGAAGCCAATAAAATAATCTTTTATTTGCCGTTTATTTCATTCCAACCGATAGTAGAACAAAGATATTCCTCATTCAAAAGGAGTGGGGCAAAATCGGAATTGGTCCGATTTGCATTGGTTATATTTAAATTGAGGAAACATGATTTTGTTTAAATAGCCATAACTGGTAAGTTAATGATTGGCTATTGAACCTACTGAAGGCTGCGGCATTGCCATGCCCTTTGAACTCCAATATGTTAAATAAGTGTGAACGTTGTCTTTAGATCAGCAAGAACTTTGGTGTGCGTATTTTTCCGTCAAATATACCAGTGAGTTCACTTTCATTTAGAGACACTTATAGCCTTTAATAACCGAATCACTCAAAATTACAAAGAATGCTAACAAACCAACCACCTAACAAACAATCAGAACTTCCACATTTAATTTCCAAGGAAACCTATATTCCGGCAGACAGGACAAACAAGTGAATAAAATCACGCAAATAAACAAAAAAAGAAAATAAACCTCTGAAATAGGCTACATGGATAGTGGAAGTCAGGCGGAATTGGAACTAATAGCCATTCCATGCATAGCAGACCCAAAAAACCCCATAACGACCGAATAGCAAAACTCAAGCCAACATTTTTTCTTGTTAGAAGAGCCGTTTTGCAGAATCAACGATGACGCTTGGGTAAAACACGGTGACAGGGATTGTGAAGTCTTCCTTCAATAAAATAAAACAGCAAGAGCCTTTCTTTTCCTGTTAATATGGAAATAAATTCTTCTTTATTTCTGTGTATTCAGGTTGCGTCATGCATTTCAAATACTTAGAGGCAGAAATCGGACCAAGTTGATTTTGCACCCTCTATTTGATGAAGCATATCTGATTTCTACACAATCGCCTGGGAAGAAATAAATGTCAAATAAATGCTTATTTTATTGCTTCAAAATAATCCAAACAGACCCCCTGCGTACGTTTCTTTACCCAAAATGCCCTTGTCCCGAGTGTAACATTTTTTTGGGACAGCCGTACATGTACAATAGCTCAAATATCAGTTTTATCTCTCATGGTTCAAAAAGTCTAATAGTAACATTGCTTGGCCCTGGGTCTCGGATAGGGTGTCTATTTGAATAGATCTGGCAAGCTGGTCTCGGATAGTATCCATTTCATTCGTTTCTGGTCTCATATAGGCCTATGGGGTCACAGCCGGAACCCTTGTAACGCGGGTGTTACCCGGGCTCGTGTACAGTCTTAACCCCCTGGGTGAATGGTAATGTTGGTTAACCATATTTAACTGTCGAACTATGACATTGCCAATTAGTTATGCTTTGTAGCCATTGTTATATTGTCTTGCCTTTTCACCCGCCATCATCTTGACATAAGGACGGTATGAACACTTAACAAGCTGTCTCGACCCCTCTGCCTCAAATGACCGCCAATTACACGCGGTAATAGGCTCACACTCGCCCATTCATCCCGCCATTCATAAAACTTTTCTGTGCTAGAGACTAATCATGCTAATAAATGAGATGACTCCGTGCAGGCTGGGACCGAGACTAATGATTGCGATTTCCGCCACAGTAGTGAAAGCCGAGTGAAAGTTAGGAGAATTCGTTGTTTGATCAAATAGTCACGACATTTTTGCTCTGCGCAAGTTCACAAAATTCAAAACCAGACTTTTGGGGACAAACACCCCAAAATTTTGAAAAAAGGAAAAAACATAACATGTTTTTATTTTAATTGTTGGTTATACAAGATTCAACTAAATATTCTGTCATAAATATTACATCAAACAAAGGGAGAAAAATTACAGCGAAGTAGGCGATTTAGGCGATATCGTGTTTTACAAACGCGATGTTGGTTACCTTTTCGTCATTGCAGAATGGTGCAGATATCAAACTATGTGATTTGGGTTGAAAAAAGTACCAAATTTGGCATAGATGTACTTCTTGATAGGCTGAATAAATCTGGTCTAGGGGACCAAATTAATTTCCTCCAAGATGGCCGCCAAAATTCAAAATGGGCCGCCCACTGTTAAAATGTCATGTTTATGTGCTTTCTATGTTTATTAGAATGATCAGTTACTCAAGTTGATTGTGTTTCGTGCCATTTAGAACAGAAATACCCTGATTGACCCCCATGGTAAGTCCATGTTTACATTAGCAAAATTGATCCAAAATGCAGAAAATCCAAAATGGCTGCCAATTTGACCGAATATCATTGATTATCAAGAATGAATGTTTTTTCCGCTTTGTTCTGATTCCCTAAGGGTGTATTGAACAAGTGCATTAAAAAATAGAAATCACACACCTTCAGAACAACTAATAAGACGGAATCAAAATGGCGGCGAAAAATCCAAAATGCGGCTAATTGTTACTTAAGCTGATCCTTTGATTATCAAGAATCGAAGGTTCTTAATCTTGGACTATAACTCCCTCAAGGAAGGAAATCCATCAACTTAAGACGGAAACCATTTAAGGTCTTGTTAAATTGCTGCTTTCCATTATAATTTGGATAAGCTGGCTGCCAGACCTCGAATGGCCACTACTTTAGAAGTATCACTTACGTGTCTGTATGATTCCAGTCCGTGCAACTGAATGTGTGTTTTTTTTTCATTAAAATAACATACCTATGATTGGTATTGTTGGCTCTGTGGTTATACACAGCCTGAAAAATGTAATCCAGTGGTTGGGGAGAATGATCATTGCCCAGCCAAGCGGTCCAAAAACATCCACAGGCACAGGACACATGTTTACACAATGAAAAGATGAGTCCCGTGCTCTAAGCCTAGTGATTTGTTTAAAGATTTCCAGGGGGCAAAGAATTCTATTACGTGGCACTTCTACGGGCAATTCAAATGTGGCCAAATTACCACCACCCAAAAAGATGAGTTGACTCTGGTGAAGTACTTTGGTAGCCTTAATGTTGTAAGCAAGGTCTTACTAAATCCTTTCCTTGAAAAAATTCCCCGTTGCCATCGGTGATACCACATTCGACAGTTGGAAGTGCTCTATGTGGGAAAACAGACCCAGTTGTAGAAGCAAACCTCAATATCTGATAACAACATCAAAGGTCCTCACCATTGAGCTCAGCTCTGTCATAATTATATGAGTCTACAACCTCCATCAGTAGATTTCAAGCACCCTTTATTCAATTCGGGAATCCACTAAACCCCATTTTATTAAGTGGCGACTTCAACCGCCATAGTACACAATGGGGCTACAATTGAAGTCAAGAAAAGACCGGAACAAACTGTGGAGATGGTTAGACCGTCACGGGGGGGGGGGACTTGACCCAAAATTGGGTACGGGTTTGAGTCTCCACCGGTTGGTAAAACAATCGACCATGTTTATAGTGACCAATTGTACAAAAATATGACCCATTTATATCGTTGGATCAAATTTGACCCATTTATATAGTTGGCTTTTGAAATTTCGCACCATTTTATAGTCATCTTAGCAAAATTCGGCCATTTGCTAGTAACTCTTTCCAAAAATCTCTAATCAACCATTTCGTGGGATTTTGCGGCGAAAATCGGAAAAAAATGACCATTTTCATAGTAACTTGCGACCAAAAATGAAAACTGGACCCATTTATATAGTAGCAATGACCTCTAAAAAGTGGACATCTTTAGTAGCCTGGTTGTGAAAAAACGACCCATTGTTATAGTAAGGGTGAAAATGCGACCCATATCGGCGGCACATATGTACCACCCTTTTCCACTGGGAACCCCCCCCCACCACGGGGAGGACAAGTCAAAAATCTACATTCAACCTTCACGACCCTAAACTGCCGCTATCATTTTATAGCACCCATTGGAAGAGAGGTTAAAATCCTGATGTATAATAGCAGTGTTGGCCAAAACATCTCTAACCTGTCTAGCAAGATTGTTCTGAATCCTGTTCCCATAACTCTATAAGTCAATGGCTGCAGTCAGTAAGACCAAAACAAAGTGACCTTCAAGCGGTACTTTAACTACAGAACGTGAAGAAGGTGGCTCCAAAACTAAATAGCATGAAAATTTGCCCAACTCGTGAATAAGACTACCCGGAGATTCATACCAAGGAATACATACCAGACCGTTCCAAGGAATGTGCTAAAGGATATCAAGGATCCACCATGTTTGAGCCGATTTCTTTCTCAGTTAAAACAACTGATAAAGGCTGAGGAATGTGTCAGAGGAAAGGATCAAACCACCTTAATTGAATCCACCGAGATCGGAAGGTAGGTATCCAACCACCACCTCCACAGCAGCAAAATGTACACCCAAACCATAGTTGAAATTTTAAAATACTTAGTGTTCCAGGGTAGACAAGGATGGATATTTATTAATCTTTCTCTGGAGATAGCCAGGCGCACAAGTGTTGAAAAAAACATGGGCCCTGGCCGGATTCGAATGGCAACCTCATATTAACTAGCACGGCGCTTGGCCATGAGCTATCAAGACTGGGTTGGTAGAGGAGGCGATAGAATAATACTCATATATAGGGTTAGGTTCGGAAAGGTGCCATCGCCTGTACCAGCACGCTCGGGAAAGCAAGGAACCTTTCGAAACACCTATAGATAATATCATTCGCCTCCTCCTCCAAACCCAGTCTTGATAGCTCAGTTGGTTTAGAGCGCGTGTGCAAAATACATTCAAGACACAGATAGTACTTTCCATCACGCAACGTCAAGCCAACGTTAAGCGTAAATTACATGGTCTGGAAGACCCCTAGAGCACTGTGATAATTCTGTTCTACCAGGAGTTACTTGGACGCACTCTCTCTTATAGACCCACATCATGAAAGAGAGTAAAGTCTGTTCACGCAATAACATCTGAACAACTCACTGGCACCAGATTGGGTGCTCGTTCCAAAAACCCTAAGATCGACGGCACTTGTCCGGTACCACTTATGTGCAGAGTATGCCAACCCTGTAGGGTGAAAGTTCAACCCATGCAAGAAGCATGATCAGCATTAAATTGGCCTCTGCCAGCTTAGCTTATCACAGAAATGTCAACGGACCAACTTGAATTGCTACACCAAACTAGTCTGGACGAGACCAGATGCTTACCCACCTAAATCCAGAGAGAGTTTGATCAAGCAAAGCCAATCCCCTGAAAACAGTATCAAAGGAGTTTAGAGAGTCGCTTTGTGGAAAGAAATAGAACATCTATTTGTATTCGAAACTGACGAGCATCACCCACCTGGAGTTGACTTCTCATGGGCTGATTGGCGATATCTCAGCAGATTCAGAACCAGAATCGGATAATCCAAGTTTGCCTGCAGAGTGGGGTACTAGAGAAGCAGATTGGGGACAATACCTGTCAGTTAGAACAGCACCCCAGACAATGGAAGGAAAACATCTCTTGGTCTGCCCAACTGTTGGAGAGCAACAATGGCACAGACAGGACCTTGCGGAATTCAGTTGAAAGCAGCCAAGGAATTGTACCATCAAAAGATATATTTATTTACATTACAGCCACACTTCAGCATTTTTGGGACTGGCTATGTATGCTGTTGATGCCAAGGTGTCCATAAAGGCCTGTTGACGCTGCAATTTAGACCCCAGTTCAGCGGATTTGGTAGCTCTGAGCTCCAGCAAGCTTGTCTCCAGCAATTAGGCCTAACTGATATGTGCTCTGTTTGATATTGAAACAGTGCATCTGGGGTAGGTGGAATGAACTCAATGGATCCTGTTATTTGTAAATGAGGTCAACAAATCTTTCCATTGTTGGCATTAGTTATTTCAGGTATCTCTTAAGGAGAGTTTCTTCCCAAGGTTTGCAAAAGTTTTTACCACTCAGGGAAGAAGATTTTGCTTCTTCCCATGTGGTGTTATTTCCTTGTGCAACGGTGAACGGGTGAAAACATAGCATAGACCAAAGAGTTCGCTGGTCCTGGGTCTGGGCACATCGTTGTTGCTGGTGTGTGTGAATCTGTGATTCCTTCCGGTACAAAATTGGCCAGCAAGAGTCTGTGAGTTGGACTGGCTGAACAAGGGTACAGAAAAAAATCACAAGTCGTGTCCACAGTACGTATACGCAGCATGACCCTTTTATCCTTGAGCACAGCATTGGCTGATCATGAAGTAGAAGCTGCTTCTTCATGTGGATGGAGATAGATAGTTAGATTTTTAGTATATGGTTAACACCAGCATCCCCTGACAGAACAACTACAACTAGCTAGAGTCTTAACTATGAACGATGCATGCATACCAATATAGAATGGAGAGGTTCTACAAGTATCAGAAATAACAAATGAAGAATGAATGAGTAAATGAAGACTTAAAACAATCCAAAAATACTTTGGTAATTTTGAACAGTAATGCATCACATGACCACATCCATTTCTGGTATTTTGGCAATTATAAACATGAATTAAAAACTTCGTATTAAATACTAACAAGTGATATGGGCAGCATTTTGAATACGTACCAGTCTTAGAAAAATACACATTGACAGGGCACCAGGCAGCCATAAAAGCGGACCTGGTAGAAATGGCCATTAGGCCTGTGAGGTTACAATTGACAAAAGAAAAGAAAATCAGCAGTTACATTTTAAGGCTGTTCTGTTATTATAATTATCGTGGCAGCCATTGTGAAATGGCAGCCATATTGTTTTATGTGAGTACACACACACCAACAGGTCAAATGTATTTAACCATACCAGACACCAATTATGTTTTAGAAAGTTGATTAAATCTTATCATTCTACCATGAACATAAATCAATACCTACCTAAAATATCAAAGTTATAGTAGCTGCTCATTTTAATTTGGCAAGCCATTTTGAATATGACGCATTTTGAGGATAATATGCATTGGGCAATCAACAATGAAATGTAGGTTTGGATATGTTGAGGGCTCGAAGTCTTAAGAAAATCAACGAAACCCATGGTTTGCACTGTAAAATACAAATAAGAAGCTTTTTCCTGTGTGAGAGGCAGCATCTGAATTTAGGCCCCAATGGGTGACCGGCCATTTGAATTAAACTACGATTTGGTGAAGAACAGAAATATTGATGTAAAAAGTTAAACCAAGTTTATATGATCTATATAATAAAGTGTGAACCACATAGTTGCAATAATTAAGCCTTTTATTGGGGGGTGCCATTTTGAAAAGGGGCGGCCAGATTGGAAGGAATTAATTTGGCCCCTAGAACGATTGGTTTAGAATATAGTACCTTGTGCCAAATTTGGTTACTTCACCCAAAATGCACAATACTTTCACCATTTGGCAACTATTTAATGTTGCGCGCAACAAGGGTAGTGGTTGGAACTGGGATGAGTCTGTCATGCAGGTCGAAACCTTCCTGGAAGAAACTTATGCCGGGACGCCAAGCACCGTGATGTCTTCAACATGAACGCAATCATGATAAAATTCCATCCCTGGCCAATCTGAAGTGTGGGGCAAGGCCAATCTTGGACTCTGTCCAATTATGTCATCATCGTCATCGTACACTGTTCCACATCCTCACAATGGGGTTTGTTGTACTAATTACATAACGGCAAGATACAAATGCGCCATGACCCAACACGGAAGCAATCTCTACAGGCCTGGCCAGTATGTCGTAGAGGCAAAATAAGAAAGCAAACCATTGCACCTGAGAATCTGAACTCTTTCTCTACAAATAGCTTGCACAGGTGATGTACTTACAACTATCGAAATCAGTCATTACCAATGCTAACTAAAACAGAGCAACCAACATTCTGAGAAGGCCAATACTGTATAGCCTGCCGGAGGAAGAACACAAAAAACAAATAGTGTTCCCTTCAGAAATCAACTGACACAGCTAAGAGACCAGATAGCACCATCTTTCTAAGAAAGAAAAACAAAGACAGTGATCATCATAGAAGCTGACGGTTCCCTATGGAGGAGAATCTATCCAATGCAATGCAAGAAGAAGTGCAAATATCAAGATCTAGTGGCTGACTGTGAAAGCAGAGGATGTTAGATTCTACCTGTCAATAGATAGTAGGAAGCAGAGGTTCTGCCATAAGTGTGAGTCAAAAAACCCCCCTTACAGTCAGAATCAAAAAATAATTAAAATAGTTAAGCATAGTTTTGCTCAAGTTTGCTTTGGTATAAAGAGGGATAAACAGGCTTTCAGAAAACGTTATTTGGTCAGTTGGGTTTGGGGAAAAAGTTATGCCTATTTTACTGAGAGACTTAAAAATCTGTTGGCCGATTTTGACCAAACAAAGATGCATGCCTACATAAGTTAGCATGGTCATCAGCAGTGTTGAGTAAAAACATTTAAACACCAATTATTGTTAAACAATGGATGGATTGGAAATTAATGAAGAATTATAAAAATAATATGCCGGAGGATAACAAAAGAAAAATTGCTGAGTTAAAAAATTTAAGTTCTAAATAAGAAAGTCAAAATAGCTGGTGTAAGACCACAGTTTACTCTCGGGTTAGCAGATTTTATGGTTTTAACCTACAAGGAAATTTGGGAGGACTAAACCAGTAGAAGGTTTTGTATTTGCCTTGAAAAAAAAACAGGCGATATTGAATAATTCCAATTATTTACGAAAACTCAACTTAGTTCTTCTTGCCATTTATGTGCGCTGAGTATACTGTATTTTGTGCAAATAAATTACTGAGAGGGATGAAAACAAAAAGCTCGGAGCGTTTCATTATGTTCATGAGCACAGACATTGATATGGAGTTTTTTTCAATAACTGACTCTATGGTTGAACAATGGTATTTTATTTTGTAGAAGAGATTTTACTTATTAATTATGTTACACGATAGATTATTTATTCAAACTGATAGTTTTGTCGGAAGAAATCGATACGATCAGAAATGCTAGGGAATT
>JAMKCH010037391.1:0-14112 GCA_023653785.1 Ophioderma brevispina | reverse complement strand
AAGCGCCACCATCCCTAGTTTAATATTTTCCCATAAAGCTCCCCAGATTCACCTGGGCCAAACAAGACAATGGATAATGGGTGTTTACCTTGGCAAAAGTTGTAATCAAATTCACTAGGTCATAATCAAAATTCATTTCTGTGATAAGTGAAAAAAAAACAGGACCGTCGTTAATAGTCAATCAAAAAGTAAATTTCAATGAGACGTTATCATCATTCATTTGAGGTGAATTTGAAGAGTTGTAATTGTATTACAACTTTTTTTTAGTGTAAAACAAATGCGTTATCGATTCAAAATACCTAGATGGACGCCTCACTCAAGCCATACACTTCGGCCTATCACACCAACATTGCAATCATTTTCCGATGCGAATTCAAAATAAGTTGTAACTGTAAACTACAACAAACATTATTTATGCTAATCTTAGT
The DNA here is from genome assembly GCA_023653785.1 of Ophioderma brevispina. Classification (NCBI taxonomy): domain Eukaryota; kingdom Metazoa; phylum Echinodermata; class Ophiuroidea; order Amphilepidida; family Ophiodermatidae; genus Ophioderma; species Ophioderma brevispina. The sequence continues at coordinate 13,684 of JAMKCH010037391.1, read as the reverse complement.
TGTCATAAAAAAAACAAATTCGAAATGCTTTGCGCAGTGTAAATGCCATATAAAAGTATCTTGGCCTAGAAACAGCAGTATAACACATTGACGTAGCGGGGCTCTTATGTCCTGCGCGTTATTGTTAATCCGGAAAACATCATGAAACTTACTATTGCAAATATATAGGTGCAGTGGAGAGATTTTCAAAATAACAGGTGTCCCTAAAATGTGAAAATTCTGATTTGCCCTGATGTCAAGCTTTCATCAAAAGTTTTATATCCACTATTGAATAGGATTAAGTGAGAAATAATGTCATTTATTAATATTTTTAAAAAATTGTGAAATTTTAATTTTCGTATCGGGCAAATACGAAATTCACCTAGTTTTATATTGAAATTAAGCAAATCAAATCACATTTTCTCTTTTAAGACATTTCGGTAGCAAAATACAAAAGAACTATAATCTATATGAAATTACTATATGACACAACGGATTTGGGTGCCTCAAATCTCTCGTTGCACCTTTAAAACTATCCAATATAATCTCAACAACAGTTAACTACCCATCTATCAATTAACAAAGACTCTCAATTAGCACTCAACTGTCAAATTAAATTATGACCATCAGGCAAATAACATTAGTAATTAATTGACAATAGGTTTCACCTTCATCACATTATAATAATCTGTCGTTGTGCAAATTGATTCTCAATCAGAGCTGGTAATAATTTACAATAAGCATTGAGTGTAAAAACCTCACTCACAAATGTCTTTAAAAATCATACAATGAGTCTTGATCTATGAAATCATAAACCAACAATTATGTAAGTTGTTTCCATTCAATAATGTGTAGAACCAAGAAAACACAACTTTTGAACAAAAAAAAAGCAGGTTTCTACATCCAAATTACACAACTTGAAAACTGTAGCATGCTGTTGTAACATCAATTTTTTTAAAAATATTACATGGTATAACTTTGTGCACATTAGGTCTCAAACATAGTACAATATCATCTGAAAGTCAAAGCTATAGTCTGTGTGTGTGTGGTTTGTGTGTGAGTCTGTATGATGTATTTTTTTTTGTGAAACCCAAACTATGACTTACTTGCAATGATTATGTTTCCAAGACTTTACAGCACAGTACGGTTCCGACTTCTCATTCCAGATGCGCTCGCATTTCAAAGTCCACCTGAAGGACCCGCATCTCAAGAAAAGAAAACCATTTGTGAAGCACCCTCACTGATTAAAATCCTCAACTGCTTTGTTACTTGTCTTCTCTTGCTTTGGTGGATTCACGATGAACTATCCCTTATTATTTTTAATCTGTGATTGTAAGAGAGAGAGGAGGAAAACAGACAAGTGAACTTATTATTCACTACTTTTAGTTTTCACCAGTACGCAATTCTGCTCAAAATCCTATTTTCAGCAGGACCTGGACATTGAGTTATATTCACATATAAGCATTAATCCCCCGGAGCAATACTAGGGGGGATAGACCACTTCTTTTTTAATGAAGTAGATCGATGGTCCATTGTTTGGTGCCAAAAAATGTATCGTGATATATTGATAGCATTTTGTGTCAAATTAATTTGATTGGTTCATTGGATTTTAATTTTGCCTTGTAAATCAATGGGAATTTTGGGCACTCTAACTTCAAGAAAGCAATGTTCTTCTCAACCTATTTGTCAGAAACTCACACACAGACGCTTTTTGTTGATCAAAAGACAGAATAACAGTTGAAATTAAGGGAGAAATAGGTGAAAATAGGTTATATTTAGTTTAAGATTCATGTAACCCGGTAGAAGTTAAATTATTTATTTGGCGGTACACTCCATTCAGTATTAAAATACTTGTGATACCCATAAGACACTGATATATAACAATCAAAAAACATAAGTAATGAGATATATGTGCATTGCACATGTACATGGATCGAAATTACATGATAGTTATTTAAAATAATAGTACTTAGAACGCAAAATAATAGGATAATTATGGAGGACAAAAGGCTGACAAATATCAGTACGATATTTGACATGATTATGCGCCAGTACAAGTGGTACATGTGCCAAAACACGCTCTCTGTTAAAGCAGTTAAGTCCTTCTTAGTCCTTGGGAGGGACATGTAAAGTATCATAGTATGGTCAAATCTTACAGTGGCTAGTTGCTATGAAAAACAGTTTGAATCATCGAGTAAGATTATGTAATTTGTTACACAGCTATGCAACAGGCACATGCTCAAATTTCACCATGCCTGCATAGAGTGGATGGAATAGAAAAAACAAGTCTATGAAATCTAAACCTAAAAATTCAAAGTATTGGCTATCTTTGAGAAGCTGATACTGATTTATACATGTCATTATTTCAGCAAATAATAATAAACGACGTAGTGACAAATTTTATACAGAATAAAGTGTGTTTTGATCCATTTTTGTTGGAGTATCTCAATTTTTCCACAACACAGATTTTACATTCCAAAAGTGAGATGTGACACATTTGTTCAAAACAATAGGGACATATGGATTACATAATGCACATGGTGGTATATAAATCTAGAACTGGGAAGGGTATACAAAAACCTACATGGGAATTTGTAGGATAAGCGTAGCGCCAGTGGATTGAGCACCTGATCACACAAAGGGTGTGGGTTCAAGCCCTGAGCGGCCAAACATATGGTGCCTGAGTACGGCACTTTACCTCAATTATTCCTCCACCCCGTATAAATGTGTACCAGCATTATTCATGCTGAGGGAGCAACCAGGATCGTTTGCCAGGAGTGGTAAAAAATGCAAATGGTGTGCCACAGGCAGAGTGCCCCATCTCTCTGTCATGAAGTTTGGGCCAGACGCCCTCATATCTTGTGCTGTGGGGGTTCACCACTCTTCCCACAGCGAGTCGTTATGGCATCCCAGCACTGCCGGCGGGTACCCATTGTAGACTCCGGGGTGGAGAGAGGGGCAAGCGAGGTAAAGCACCTTGACCAGTGCACAACCCATTGGCGACAGCGGGGCTCGAACCACAACCTTATGCTTGATGATGCCAAACGCTTATCCACTGCCCACATGTGCCCCTAAAGGAGTGTGAACCCCCTACAACAAAACTACACACAGGAGTCTGGCCCAAACATCCAGGAAGAGAGAATGGCATTTCCTCCCGAGCTAATGCTTGACACAACAAATATGGAACTTGGTAGGATATACATCGTATGGCAATGAAGAATTTTCATAGTCCAAAAAAGATTCACTCAAGCCCAATTGGCAAAAAAGGGAGATATGTCAAGGGGGGATGGGACCAAGTGGGAATTGAAAAATATATAAACATTTAAACAAAACAAAAGATATTTAAACAAAAAATTTGTGTCCTTGACCACTCGTGTTGGCTGCTGTTTGGTGGTTTGTGAATGGAGAGGTCTAACTAGGACCTTTGACATGATGTTGACCTGACTTGAGTGTGTGAACCTGACCTGATGTGTGGACCTGACCTTGGTGTGAACCTTGATTCTTGATGTGAGGACCACCTCATTAACAAATGCGGATTGTGTGAATATGAAAAAATACCACGGTCCTCGGACCGCTTGTGTGCCTGCCGTCGCGGGGGGGTGTTGAATGATAGGCCTAAACATGACCTTTGACCATATATGTACTTTGACCTCAGCAACAAATGTGGGATCCCAGGTTGCACCTATGATCAGTTTAGGGTTCCCCCCCCCCAAATTGAAATTAAATTTTCATATGAGGTAAATTTTACATTTCAGCCTATTTTACAACTGACCTCACATGACTTTGACCTTGGATGTGACCTTTGACCTGTCATCAACATATGAGGGATCCCAGGTTGCACCTATGATTCAAGATTGGTGGTTCCAATTGGAACTTCAACTTTTCATATGAGGTCAATTTTACATTTCAGCCTATTTTTACACTTGACATCACATGACCTTTGACCCTTGGCATGTGACCTTTGACATCTCAACGAATGGGGGCTGCCATGTTGCACTGTGACCCAAGTTTGGTTTAAATCCATAAGAGTATGGGTGGAATACATGCAAATGTTCACCCTTTTTCAAAAAAGCATCAACAAACCAGCATCATCAGCACAGACAACACCAAAAACAGTGGACAAGTGATCCCTTGTGTCTTCCTGCTTAGGGCAGGGACACAACAAAAACAACATCCAAAAAACAAAATCCCAATAACAATAACAAAAAAGTCCAGATAAAAAACACTGTTCAGGTGGTTGTATGGGGACCTACTTCACAAAACTGGTATATGTTTTAGATTCAGAGAATGTGTAACCACAGCTTCCCCTTTGGTCTTGTTTCAAGGCCTCTGACTGTTACCCGGTATTTCTTTAGAAAGGTCATGAACACGCTATTTTCGCTGATACCATACTACAAACGAAATTGAGCAGGCGTACGCTGTTTTCGCACTTACGGAGGTCAAAGTTCCACACTAATTAAACTCTTACAACTGTGAACTACTACTGTGTTAAATCATGTCACACTCGCCATAGCCATAGCAACATGCTATTGCCCATGCTATTTTGGAAGCCATTTTGAAATGAATCTGCAAAAAAACACTTGTGCAAATCTTTGCGACGATAAACTTTCTCCATAAACACATGCCTGACACTGTGCTTGGATGTAAAAAGGATCATTTTATAAGCGAGGGTTGCCTAGCGAAATCAACGAGAAAGTGCATTTTTCGTCTGTAGTTTTAGGTTGATATAGGTTTGGGCGGTAAACATCTAAGCACCCACCAGTGAGCTCGCTGGATTCAAGATCGTCGTCCAACCTCTAGCCTTTGAGTGCTCTATCTCTTGGTTGTTTTAATAGCAACCACCTGTGATCTATCAATATAACATGAAAATGCCTTTGTAAGTCAAATATGTCATGAACACAAATAGAATAAATGAAACACCAAAACCTATTTCACAGATTAAAAATTGAAGGAAATACCATGGGAGGGGAGGAACACCAGGATGACAAAGATGGCGGATGGCAATCCCTATTGACGTCACCCAACTTCAATTCAGGCAGAGGAATTTCTATACAGTTAACTCAAAAAATCAAAGATATGCAATGGCCTTCTGTATTTAAATCTTACTCAAATGAAAGTTGCTTTGCTTATACATATTAGAGTGGTATCATATGGTCTTAAGTATATATGATCAATGCTGTATGAAAGGCTGTTGTAATCTAAATCAGGACTTGTTTCAGATCTCAATTCAAAGCAAAAATCATTAAATCTCCCTTCTACTTGCGAATTTCTTTACCAATATTCACATCAATAAATGACAATATTTGTAGAAAGAAAGATAATGTCCAGAAAATTGTATTTGCAAACAGCTGCATTTCTCAACAATTAACCCTACCCGGACCGGGTCGTTTTGCCGGCCGACGGCCCAAAGGAACGAAGGGCAATCTATTTTGATTTTAACGGCCAAAGATGCAACGAGAGCCAAAAGTTTGCGTTTCATTGCATCTCGGTCGTTTTTCCCGGCACAGATAAGTAGGTAAAGTCAATAAACGGCCCAGATGCAACGAAAAACATCGCGTCATTTCCCGGAAACGGCCCAAATGCAACGAAAAAAAATTCACATCATTTTCCCGGAAGACGGCCCAAGATGCAACGCAAAAAATCGCGCCCCATTTTCTGGAAAGACGTCCCAGAGGCACGAGAAACACGGTGCGAATGTAATAACCACAGGGATAATAATAATAAATAAAAAATAAATAAATAATGGAGCGGTATGCACATGATCTGGCATGAAAATTTTGTAGCTTATAGTTCGCAGTGTGAGAGTGGAGCTATTACGCTACTCTGTCGTGCGTGGAGCTATTATGCTACGTAATGCTCCGGTTTACGTCATTGCAATACGTTTATGCATAATTAAAAAACCGAGCTTCGAAAATGGTGGCACTATAACCATCGAAATCGAAATTGTTCTTGGGATTTGGGACACAGGTCACCCGCCTGATGAAACGCAGCGCCTTCTGCGGGGCAAACCGTACGAATGCAGTGAAAAAGCATCGCCTCAATTTTCGAGGCAATGAAGGCCCAAATGCACGAGGGAACATCGCGTATTTTCAGTAAAAGAGGCCAATGCACGAGGAACATCGCGTCATTTTCCGGTAAGACGGCCCAGATGCAATGAGGGCCAATGCGGAGTCATTGGCGCGACCCCCCGGACCCAAAAATAGTGTTGACGGCCGACGAATAATGCAACGAAAAACATTTGCCGACCGGTACCACCTTCGTTGGCTCTCATTGCCCTCGGCCGTTTAGGGTAACTAATTGGAAAATTATATAATGCTAGAAGTTACAACATCTGATTAAAAAAAATCCTATGACCAACCAAAAAACATATGGCTGGTATTCTGAAAGGAAATCTAACTTTAGGACCTGGTTTTAAACCAGGGGTAGTCCTATATGAGTGGACCTTTGAGGGTTTTTGTGTAATATCCATAAACCAAATTGGTGTTTCAATTGAAACTTCCAACTTTTCAATTGAGTGGCAGTTTTACATTTTCAGCAGTATGTTTACAACTCACATGACCCCTTCGAGCTTGTATGTGACCTTTGACCTCATAAATGAGGGATACATGTTTCACCTATGCACAAATGTTTGGTTGAATCCATTGAAGTATGCGGACTACAGGCAATGTTAACCCTTTCTCACAACAAACAATTGTACGGTTATAGTTTTACTTCCACAGTAGGCATATTTTTTCCAGTTCAAACGAATATGGTTGGTCCTGTGGTGTATGAGTTCGGTCCTTATCACTATTCAATTAATGTATACTAAGTACTCATTGTTTTATTCAAACAATGACCCATAGACCTACAGGGACCTTGACACAAAATCCTGAACAGGATGTCTGTGTTTCTACGGGCTCACTTGCCTCTGACTGCCCCATCTCTAGATGTGGGTTGGAGACGGAAAGGCCCCTTAAATATGGATCTCTGAACCAAGAAAGCCTCCTCCCTCTTTGGATGCCCACCTTAAAAACGAGGATCACAAGTCCCCGAGTGATGTAAAAGATTTTGGACACTGAATCCAGAGACTCCAATGTGGCATCAGGAGGCCTATATATTGCATCTCTGGAGCCAGCCTCAATCAGGACAAGGGCAGCTACAGCTGATCTCTAATTATTCATCTGTCATCAGGTCATGTGACCGCAGTTCATCCCGAGGTCATATGACCAACCTCCCGCTTCTCTTCAATTCTGAGGAAGTCCTAATTCATTCAACAGGTCAAGGTTATGATGAGCAGTTTCAAAGTGCATTTATTTCTATCACAGCTGTTTTCACCTATGTGAACAAAATGAGGGTCAAAGGTCATGAAAAGGTAACTTGTGTTAGGCCTATTATACCACCTGCTGTCCAGTTGTGGGTGGGACAAGTTATAGTACTTATTTGGGATAGATGTTGATAAAATGGGGTTGGAAGGTCAGGCAGGGAGTCATTTTAGGTCAAACTTGTGAATACCCCATATGAGACTTAGGCCAGTGTTCTTTAGCAAGTTTAGTGCTTGTAGCACTGTATTTGCAGAAGTTCGATATGAATTGGACAAAATGGGGGAAGGGCACAGATGCCATTAGAGGTCACTGCATACATATGACACTCTTGCTGATTCAAAAGTGAATTTACAATTAAATAGAAACCAAAATATTGCTTTTGCAAATTAGTAAGTAACCACACATGGATATAAAACAATAGGTTATACATGAAACAAGTGTAGGGCATGTACAACACGGCAAAAACTAAGACCTTGGCAGTTCTGGCTTTTTCACGCTCACGTTATTATTCTGCAGGCCGAAACAAGCACAAATATGCAAGTTGATGATTTCATTTAAATATGCATGTTTACAATCAACAGTTTTTAGAGGTAATACTTGTGGCCACCACTACCCACATCCAAGTGTCATCAAATTTGGACTTTGCATTCTGGTCAAGGTCACTTTTTTTGTCAAAATGTTGATGAGAGAGACCAACATTCATACATACGTCACACATACGGATAAAAACCAAGAGACTATTGTGCCTCTTAGCTATGCTGGTGGCCTACAAAAACAATCGAATTTCTGGTAATTGTTTAACAATATGCCTGCAACAACTGGGTTTTAACTTAACATCAGGGGTGTTAAAGTTAACCCCTCCTGGAATCAATAGGGGGCGCACCCGTAGTGATTTACACATTTTGGGTTAAATACTCAGTTAGTGTTCTATTCGAAGAAAAAAAAATTGGTATTACATGACCCCCCCACTGCTGGTGTTAATTTTACACCACAGTGCGGTTTTAATTATTTTACCACTGCCGGGTGCCAATAATGACAATAAATGGTTGGAATGTAACACTCTCCTGGAATCAATACGGGGACGCACCCTCTGGTGTTAATTAACAACCAAACTTTTGGTTTAATATTTATATGTAAAAATGTTGATATTTTAGTTAGAAATGGTTGATGGTTATTTTTGCTTCTACTGTTAATGCTTTGCCTCGAACAAATCATTAAATGATCACCAAAATGCATAATTAAAATATCGTACATCCAATACCGAGCAGTGTAAATGCTAAATGTCAACACCAGAAATCTAACACCAACAAGCTTAACAACGACCAGTTTTTGCACGTGTGGCACATGATTTGGAATGCGATCCACATATTATATACACCGATTATGTTTATGAAGCCGGATTCAATGTCACATTTTTACTAAACTAGCCAATTAGAAACACTGCCTTGTGTACACGGGTACTACTAATTATCCCCTTACGCTTAAACGGAATATTAGCAGCGATTTTTTGCTAATCTGAAAACATCGAAAAAATCATCAAAAATGGCATATTTCGTATTTTTGTACGGCATGGAATGCGAACATACCTGCCAAGTGGTTTGCTTGAAGTCCGTGTATTAAGGACACGGTGATACTTTTTATCTGATTCTGTAATTCTATACGTGCGATCTAAATTTGATTTGATCAAGGAAAGCCTTTCCCGGTGAATGATCACCGATTTCCAGTGTGATATTGGATGCATGTGCACCATGATCAATACAGTTGACCTCAACACACAAGACATTATGGATCTTGTTCATTGTGTGTAGGGTGTAAACCACCAATCAGCCGTTTAGTGCAGATTTTGAGATCGCCGTCGCTTGTGTGCTATTTGCGGGAGAGAGGTAGACAAATTCCTTCAAATACCTCATTTTTTCATACTAGTTGGCGGGTTGTTCTACATAGCAGTTTCAAGTTAAAACCATGCATTTCCACAGTTTTTAATTCTCTAGCATTTATCGATGCTAATCCCTTTAAAAACATATCAAATGCCAAAGAAAAAGCAAAAGTATCATATCATCACCCTACACAAATTGTATTTCACAAAATTGAAAAATGCACTATGTGTTTAATTTACAGTGTTGCCAAGTCCACACTTGAAGTCAATTAGAAGGACTTATTAAATCCTCCAACTCCAGTGAGTGATGTGTTAGTGTTTAAAATTTAACGACAACGTAACACACATTGTGTCTATATCTATATATATATGGACAAAGTACATATACATTAAACAAATTTAAAACTTTTATAAAAAACATACAGAAAGTCTAGTACAACATTTATAAAAAGCACCAAAATATTTAAACAGATCAGCCTCTTTCGGAAATTTATTACCCCAAAAAATAAAAAAAATAAAAATATTTGTTTTCAAAATCTGGATGCTATTATATTGTCTAGTAGATCGCCTATGATCATGCACTTCAAGAATACATGTTTTCACAGAAAGAGCACATCACAAGGAATACACGAGGGACTGGCTCACCTCTAACAAATAACTATGGGTCAAATATTTTTAAAAAAAAAAAAAAAAAAAAAAAAAAAACAATTTCGTCCCTTCATCCAACCCTGAACTGCCTCTTGTAGCTTCAACAGTGGTTGCAACGTATGCATTTTATTATTATTAGAAAATGATCCCACAGTATGTGCCACTTATTATGAGTTTATAGCTATTAAACAGGAAGCCTTCAAATCTGAAATAAAAGGGATTGTTATATTCATAAGAGGGTCTTTCGCCAATACATAAACCTTTTCATTGCCTTGAATAACAATGTGGCTTGGAAAAAGCCTAAAAACAACAGATTTATTCAATGAGACAAAGGAAGAATACTTCAACAGTTCAGATAATAATAGGGATGACGGCACTCTGCCTTTCAAAGCCATAAGACTAGACAATGAAGCAGTAAATATTGGAAATCCTTAGCTATATTCTAAGGCCAACTTCACAGCCTCATTGCATTAATGTCAAAGTTATGAAGGGGGTACAGGAGTACAGGGGCGTGCATACAAACACAGACAGCACCGGCGTATCCAGACCTGGCTTTTTGAGGGCTACCCAGGGGGGTGGGAAAGGACCTCTTATAGCCGAAAATAGGCCGATTCTGCATGTTTTGGCATGAACCCCCGGGGGCGTGCCCCAAAAGCACCCCCAAGATATGCCACTGGACAGACAGACAGACTGACACACAGACACATGAATCATGCCAACACAAGGTTTTTCCGATTGCATCGGACGACCTAAAAAGTAGTGTTTCAGAGCACGAATTTCACAAGAAATTTGTTTGATGCTACAATAAATCTCCTTCATCTTCTCCCTTCCCCTCTCTTCTTCCCTTTTCCTTTCTTTTTTCCTCTTTTCCCATTCCTTTCTCTTCTTTCCTCTTTTTCTCTTCTTTCCCCGCCTATTTTTTGTCCGAGGGAAGGGGGAAGCTTTCCCCCAATGGTTACGCTATATACTGCCTATACTCTGATTACTGTAAAAAACACTTATTTTCGCGAGGTATTTAATTCGCGGAATTTTCGCGAGAACTTCAAATTCGAGAAATTAAAAACTCGTGAAATAAAACCATAGCACTAATAGACTGTCCCTGATAAAACACAGTGTAAACAATGGTAAACTTCAAACTCAACATACAAGGTTATTATCACCCACTTAACAAAGCTTCTTTATTATCAGACGTATGTCTGTATATTAAAATTGGTCTACTTTTGAAAATCCAAAAATGTGCTGACAGAAGACAGTAAGTGTGCACATATTGGGGGTAGGTACTGCCTTTTGCATTGTGAGAAAAATTTGGACTTCTGTCAACGGTTTTGGATAGAGGGAGTGGTGTTTTGAGCTATAAATTGGATATGTTATGTGTTGAAGTCTTCTCCAGGGCCGAAATGCTTGTGTTGTGTTTTGGTGGAGGAAAAAGGTGGATTTTTGGGTGATTTCTGAGGCAAGTTATTTCAAGAAATGAAGCATATCCAGAGACTTGCCAATCTGGAATATTCCATGTTCCTAAATGGGGGTATCATATTGAGGAAATGTAATAATGAGTGTGCTTGGAGAGAGTTGGAGCTAGTTGGTGAATAAAATGGAAAAAAAAATATTGGAAATCCGAAGGCATCTGGGGATGATTTATAACAGGGAACATTTAAGATGTGTTACTGAAAAGGATATAAGTTGTTGTTTTTATCGGACCCGAATGCTACCTTTTTTGCGAGATGGTTTCAACTTCCATTGTGGACTGAAGAGTGTGGAAGGTCAGGGAATCAAATCCAATATCCCATAATACATTGTGTTAAGTTGTCCTAAATAATGCTGGTAAATAGTGTAACATCACAGTCTGTATGCAGTCTTTAATGTCTCATCTATTGTGTTATGGGATATGGTGGAATTGATTAAATGGTCTTATCTCACACTTATCACATAATCTGTGGCTTGGTCAATTACGGGACAGCAGGCACCAGTTTTTTTAGCTTTTATCATGTTTATAGAAACTTGTTTTCTACCCAGTCTTAGATTAAATCGTAATACTAACAGGTTCGGGGTCGCGCGGCAATGCTGGTGTAGACGATCGTGTCACACAACACAAATGATTTACTGGGATGGTTTACAGGGACGCTAGTGATTTGAAGTTCTTGCCTTGCCAGTACACTTGCCCGGACACTTGCTTAAAATAGGAATTTCAGGAGTACTGATCTACACTGACGGTTTTACTGGCCATGTGAGTGTCGGATACATAATTTTAACAACAGGTTTTGCATGGAAATCGGTAGTAAATAAGTACCAAGGAGGGAGTTCAAAATTTGGCAGACTTCGCGGACACTTAAAACTTTTTGAATCGCGAAATTAAATCCTTGCGAAAATGTTGGCTCTCGGCAATTCGTGAAATAAAGTACCCGTGAAATTAAAGTGTTTTACAGTAACCCCAAATGGTCTGTCCTGTTCAGTCACCTTTTGAAAAATACAAGAATAAGCAGTTTACATCTGAAGCATGCAGAAAAAAGATAATAGGGCAAGGCTGAGCTCATTATTTCAAATTGGGTTAAAAACACATAGTGAGGGCACATAGCCAATGTGTAAACAAGTAACTGCACTTAACACCATTAATATGAACACGTACGGCATTGATTAAAGGTACACTATAAGCACCAAGAGATTTCCGGGTATCCATATATTGCATCAAAATTAGTGGACCCACATAAATTAGATCCTTAAAGACACTATCAGTGATTCACCCGAAAAAGAAAAAATATAAAAATATTTGAAATTTGTAGAAATAGCTTATAATTGAAGGATATTACTATAGAATTCTCATTATTTAAGAATTGCCAGAAAATGACAGTTTTCAAAGATATGTCAAATGACAAATACATTAAATAATTTGGCACCAAAAAGGTTTTTTTTAGCAAGCCGAGGGGAAAAAACTGAAGGGAACCCCCCTTCAATAGACGAGGGTTAAGTGGGCAGTGCAATAACACCTATCGAATACAATCGCAATCCACAATATTATTGTTGGTCATAATTCCATGTGACCCATTTGAACTATGGCAAAACCACTTTCAGGATATTGGTCACTAGCAGTAATGAATAGAATTGCCAATTTTCCCAATTAATCCTTCTCTTCCCTTTCACATTAAAAAAACCAAAAACTTACAAACAGTACATATTATCCCTCTAAACTTACACCACTAACAGGCAGTCACAAATTGGGCCAAACTTGCTGGCAACACTTCAAACTCAAAGGACTCTTGAACTTTTCCCTGCCCATGCACACAATACAACCTTGCCCTGCACCAGGAAGTGTGTGAGGCTATGCATAGGCTCGAACATAGGCCACTCTTTCAGATGATCTAGTCTCATTCTAGTATATTTAGCTCTTCTATTCAAAAATAGCGCGTCACGGGAAAATTCTTGGCAGCTTACAACTTAATAGCTTGTAAAGTAAATGATGGATTGATCAAGTCTGACAGACAGATGGCAGACGTGGTGTTGTGAAGAATACAGTTGTATAGGGTTGAGAGACCAAGTAGAGAGGATTGCTCATATGGGTTTATCTTTAGCTTTTGAACTACATATGCTCTTCATACCACCTTAATCGCACTCATTTTTTCCTATTAATTCCTAAAACCATCTTAGAGTTGTCCACATTGTAGTTGTATTTTACATTTTAAGCAAAATGTGATTTATTGATGAATATGTCGAAAATGTTCCCCGATTTTGCTTATTTATGCCCAAATTAGTCACCATTTTCACTGTTTAAGGTGGGTGACACAAACAACAACATCCCCCCACTTTATTTCATGAAATTGAGATTTTGGTAAAAATCAGATCAAAGTTCATATTTTCCTCATTACCCTAGTGAAATTTAAGGCCCATG
>JAMKCH010037390.1:0-14848 GCA_023653785.1 Ophioderma brevispina | reverse complement strand
TGATTAATCAAAGAGGTTATCGAAAGTATTTAAGGTTATCATTCTGATATATTAAAGTGAATAACACATGAAATAAAATCTTTAACTTCTTTAAAATCATAAAACTTGGAATATTAGTCAAAATAAGCTAAAAATATGAAAAAATGGCGGCAGTTTGAAATTGTTGGCTACACCCCCTGCACATGAAAAAAAAATGTAGCTAGCCTTTTTGGGTTTCTCATGAACTATTCTACAAGATATAAAGTTTAACCAAATTTATGCAAAAAAAAAATGCAACCTCTCAAATTGCAACCAAAACGTCCTAGACTACAAAGGTGATTGGGGAAGGAAATCTGTGTGGGGGGAATCCATGTGTGGGGATCTGAGGCAGAATCGCTGTATGTTGATTACTGCCAGACGCAGAATTCGATAACCATGGTGGATGTACCAGACGGGTGAAAGTTGACGATCAGTGGGTGCATGCACGTTGATACATTTTATGCCGAGCACAAAGGGTGAAAATTAAAAAAAAAAAAAAAGACCCGCATTACCGCATTACTTTTCAAGCCACTCATCAGCTTTGAGACAAAAGCTTTTTGGCCTAAAATTACCTAAAAATTTCTGCGACACAATCACACACTTTTTTTTTTTGCACCAGGAGAAAAAAACTCTAGGGCGTTGCAACTACCCAATTCCTCCTAGCATTTTTAATATAAATCTTAAAATATGGTATTAATTTTCAAAATTAAAAAGTGACAAAAATAGTTTGCGACAGATGCTTAAAATTCTGTGGGCATATGGTTTTGAGTTCCTAAGTGTCCTATTTAAGCAAAAACAAAAGTGTTAAATGTCCCTTTTTAACCCACCGATTAGTCTTTTGTAACATGTTGGGGTCTTTGTCTATACGGTGGGAGGTTTGGTTTGGTACAGGATGATTACATATAAGGGGAAGGAAAAACATGTAAGATATTACTGGGTCCCAAAAAAAACGCAAACACTTGGTTGTCAGCCGCAAGTTTTAAACAAAAACACAGATTACTGATTCTTTATTGTAATGTAATGATTAGCAGTGTTAGCTAACATCCTGAAAAATAATGGATAGTCATAGTTTTTAGGTATGGACCCAACAATCAAGTAACCGCAGGACCCATTTTGCAAAATGAGAGCTGGTAATCACCAAACGGACTGGCAATGAAGAACAGAATGACCCCCAAATACATATTGATGCAATCAACATTTACTTGCCCAAATATCTTGCAGAACAACTTTTTCTGGATCAAATAACTGCATTACTAATTATTATTTAACTGGGATAATGATAAAACATTTAATTATTAGGATGAAATACGGTTCCAGACGATATAAAAAACTAGACTAAAGCATAGAATAAACTCCCACCATTACATCAAATGATAAATACGTTGTGCTTAACTCTGTTACTGAAAATGTTACACTTTTCCTTCCCAACCTTATGCAAGTAAAACATATGTTTTCAACAGAAAAAATCAAAACAATATCAGTTATTATTCATCTGTCATTAATTGGGGTTAAGATAACTCTGTGTGCTGTCACAAAACAATGATGATGAATGCTTAGCTCTAATCCAATGATTTCGACAATGCGGAAGAAGGAGTTTGTGATCATTACATTCCTAATCCAAACCTTTTAAGTGGTAAAATGCATGTTTATAGCTGTTATTCAAATGGAACATTATATGTTAATCGGTTGAAGTAGCTGTCTTTAAAAAAGGAAGGAAAAAATGATGATGGTTGGACTAGAGATTCATATCGGTGGTTCTGGGTGCAAAAAACGTACAGTGCCGTATTGATAGTTATTAGGCTTCCAAATTGTTTAATGGGTCCTGCAGGAATGTTTGGGGGTCATATCTTAAAAAAATTGTCTCTACTTTTATGAACTTTTCAGGGCCATTAGCTAACAGTCCCACTTTACCTTACAACAAAGATTAAGGCTTTTCACACTGAGCCGGCGATCGATCGACTTTTGTGATCGATCGCCGTTTTTGAAGACTAGACAGCCGTTTTCTTGAATTTACTAGGACGGGCATGAACAAGAGGCGCCTTAGTTACGCGATGTAAAAGTTTTCCAAAGAAAGATTTAAGAGCTGCTGCTCACACGAAATATTCTTTTTGAGGCATTACGGCAAGAGTTGGTTGTAGGTGACTTTTGTAAATGCTGGTATTATATGGCCATCTTTTAATGATGGGACTTGTCACCTTGGTGTGTTTCAGCACAAAAATTGTGAGATTTCCGTTCATACATTGAAACGGACAACTGAGTAGGAAATTAAAAAACAAAAAAAAAATTCAAAAGGGCGGATTAGGACTCGTATGTAAGCATTTGGACAATGTGTGCTGTCATGAGGAAGCAACAGTAATATGTGTGTCAGAGTGTGCGAAGTATTATAAGGAATTTGGTGGCTGGTTGAAGTCTACAGATAGCGATCGATAGCAAAAGGCATCGATCACCGGCCAGTGTGAAAAGCTTATTAAGTAGTCACATGCTTTTGTTAAAAAACTTATGCGCTGTCACCAGTGTTGCATTTTTGGGGGGGGGGGGGGACACACGGTATACATCCTCTTCAAAAAAGATATTCACGTAAACAAATATCTCTGGTGGTTAATTATTTTGACTGATATAGGTTCACATACAGCAATGAAAAAAAAATTGAAAGGTCAACATTTTGAACAAAATTTCACGTTATATCATTTTGGGGAAAATTTGACAGTCTCATTTGACAAGTTAAGTTGTAAGAGCCATAATGTTTCACTAATTGTGGCATTTGGTGTTAGAAGTTGTCCTTTTCCGTCAAAAAATGTCTTTTTCTGAATTCAGTCTTATCAGTATAGTTGATGATTGACAAAGTGACAAAATAATCTTCTTAAAAACACCTACGGTAGTGCTTTAACCTCATACTAAAAACTTAGGCTACCTCCTCCTGGTATCACATCATTAAAGATAGAAAGTCATGCTTCCAAAAAAACCTATCCAAAAATGGGACAAGAGTAGCACTCGACACCCTCGAAGGGATAGAGTGCATGGAATGGCCGATAAATCACAAAAAATCAACCCACTAAAGATTTTGTGGGATCAGTTAAAAGTTGTTCAAAACAGATAAACGAACAATGCATGGACTACACTGTATTCCTTAGAAGTGTCTGGAATAATAGCAGCAGCGCATATCAGGACACTTACTAACAGCATGAAAAAAGCTTGCCTGGATCTTATAGACAGTGAAGGAGAATATTCATATTCCGAGGCGTCAGAAAAAGATTTCAGTAATCCTTTACTTTGACAAATGAAGCCACTGGTCCAATAAAGTAAAATGAACACAAAGGTTTTTTTTCATTCTGATTGTGCATTTTTCTGTGAGACGTCTTAAGTGTTCTTTTTATATTTGGAAAACTGCATCAAGAAGTTTGAATTCACCCAATATTTAAATGATATTTTTCATCAGTTGGAGGTCGTGTCTTTAAATGGCAACTTAATAATCATGTTCTTTGAACTAAGAATGGGACACAAGAAAAACAAAAATTTTCAACATATCTCAGTACAAGAAAGTCAACAAAATGGCAAGCCATAGTGGATTTATGCAAATAAGGCTAAAACCACTCATCTTATAGTGGCTATAGTGTTCTTATTGAGGTCGTAGACCCCCAAAACATGGTAGAGACACCCAAACATTACATCCTATACGACCCTCGAATCTTGAGTTATGGACAAAAGTCCTTTGAAATGGAGGCCATTTTGAATTTATGCAAATAGACATATTCGCACCCGGATTTTCTCGGACTTTTGGTATGTCATGGGGTTGGGTACTTCAAGAAATGCATTGTGAAGAAAAACCTCTGATAGCAATTAGTTCTAGGTTACACCAAAAAGTTCATTATCTTCCTGGCCTATAAGTTCATGGTTTAAATAGTTAAGTTGACAGTATGGTCCAAAACTATGACTAAATCATGTCTTGAGCCCGTCTTGTTTTGTCTTGTATATTTGTCGTTTTCAGAAATTTTTGTTTCTTTGATTTTCTGTAAAAATGCTTGCTATTTTAAGGGGTAGGTTATTCTTCAGGCCTAAATGCTTTCCAGCCTCTACATATGTTTTGTGTGTTTGAGTTTATGTTGTAGTTTGTGGTTTTTTTATGGAAAGAAATATTGATTGAATGAATGAATTTTTATAAATAACCTGATCTACAAGGCTTCCACTAACTACGTTTTGGTAAATTGCTTCATAACTTTTCTGAAAAATATAGAACTGATGGATTTCTTGGCAAATTATGATGGGAAGGATATGTTGGGGGGGAGATTAGGCTTCAATGAGGGATGAGCGGGTGATTAAGTTTAGAACAGAGAGCTTTTGTTTCTTGACTCTAACCCGCGGGTGTGAGCAATGTTTCTAGGAAGAGGGAGGAGTGTTCCAACTTTTTTCTCAATATTGTAGGACTAAATCTGTTCAAATGAAACAATGAAACATGATGAATTACATGGATGCTTTTAGCCTTGATGCCATGAAAATAATTAACACTATTATTGTGAGCTATTTATTTTCACACTTTAGAAAAAAACTTTAAATACATAAAAAATCGTCACACCATACTAATTTAGTGGTATTGACACCAATCAAATTGTTGGCAACGCCAACCCTAAAACCATTAAACCATAAAGACCCAACCCTGAAACTCTAAACCATTACCCTAAACTCTAACCATAACCCTTGAAACTAAAACTGGATCTTATGATAAATGTGCTCAGATCAATGTTTATGAAAAAATCTGGAATAACGACCTTTTCAGAAATTCGGAATAAAGAACACAATAGGGGCCTATTGTTTCGGAATATAGCCGAACACTCTATCTTTTTCGAAAAACGCACCTTTTTTATTCGGAATAACGAATCTTTTGGAAATTCGGATTTGCGAAACTTTTTAAAAAAAAATTCGGAATAGCGAACCCTTATGTTCGGAATAGCGAACATTTTTAAAAGGATTCAGAAAAGGGAATGCTAAAAACGCGTGTTTAGAATATCGAGAGGACCCCGGAAAAAGAACTTCGAAATAGGAGAAACACTCATAACCCCGAAACCCCGGTGTAATTAAAGCGCAGACACAGCTGCAATCTGATATCTATATAAAAGTGAAATTATATCACCGCAAAATAAGTTTTCTACAGGACACTCTGTATGACACTAGGAAACGGAGGATGATTAGCAATGTTTATTCCAGGATAAACACAGGATTAGAAAATGCTAGAGGGTTCTGCTTTCTATCGGGGCCCAGCCTATAACAGGGCTGTAGTGCAAAAAAGTAAAAAAACAAACAAGCAGGTTCAGTCAAGCAATGGTTATTTGTAGAACTTTACTGTAAACCTACCTCAAACCTTTCAAGGTCTTTGTATGACATGAACAAATTTAAAGTTTTTATAGGAACCTATGGTTCTTTGACATACAGGACAAAGGGTTCACCTTCTTAGTTGAGGACTATAACTATTTGAACAAAATTGAATTTTCTAAAAAGTTCAAGAAAGTAATCCAAGCTTAAAACAAAACAAAACAACAATCTATAGAACATCAAAAGAGAAAATAAATAATAGGCCGTAAAAAAGTAGGAGGGAAAAAAATCACATCTCAATTCCGAAAAAAAACTAACAGGGACTTCTCTTATTTCAAATGCTCCTATTGTCGGAAACTGCGCGGTTACGATTTGCAATTGTTTTTTTTTTTACCCATATCTTTCGCGCAAAGCCAAGCGCGCGAAATTGAGAAATAAATTAACACGCCACTTCGCCAACGCAAGCGCATTGTCCACGCGTGCATCCCGTAATATCGTCAAGCGAAAATTCCCATTTAATCCAAAAACCCCACTTTTGTAAAATGCTTATATTTTTTCCCAAACGTGGATTTTTGGGGATTTGATATGTTATAAAACACTCCCTGCATACATTGATACAAAAATATTGGACGGGAATATGTTTTGGGTTTGGGGGTTTGGGGGACCGCACGACCCGTCTATGTATAAAATCTAGAATTTGAGCGTATTGTGTAGGTTTTGTGGTCGAGTTAGGCCTATTTGTCCTACAGGGGGGGGGGGGGGTGGGAATTTGGTTTTTTTTTTTGGTATCATCCAAGGGAGTATTTTTTAATAGTTAAAGCAATGATGTAGCACATTGTTTTGTTTTTTTGAAAAGCGCCCAAAATTTTCAAAAAAGTTGAGTCAGTTGGTCTAATGTAATAATAGCTACTTACCTCAATCAGGTCTGTCATCAGTGTCAGTGATATTGCATGGTGTGCATGAGATTTGCAGACTGAAGGCCATATTGATGATGAGAAAAGGGCGAAGGGCTTAATCTACTAGCTATAGGCCTACATCACATTCTATAGATTATGTTCCAGTATCTTCATTTCCCTTTCTATCCCATCTGCATGCCTGCATCGTCATAGTTTTGTCTCTGCATATTTATTTTGTTGTGTTTCTGTGCTTGGTGACCGGTCGACGCGTATAAACATGCTTTCTCTTCGTCGCATGGCAACTGACGTGAAAGTTGGACGCATTTTAACGCGTTATTGTGCGTATTATTAGAGCGCGGTACAAAATGCTTCAGCGGTAGAAAGTGCAACACCGATAGATCCTATAAAACTATATTAAAATTTGAGCATATTGGAGGACAGGTAACTGGCGAGTTAAAAATGGGGCGAGTTAGAGAGTGGAGAGTTAAAATGGCGAGTTACCCCCATGAAGTTTTACAATTAAACGTGGCGAGTTAAAGTGGCGAGTTAAAACGGCGAGTTACCCCCACAAAGTTTTTCAATTTTTCAAGGAAGTTCGAGTGGTGAGGTAACACTTTTCAAGGATGTCCGTGTGGCGAGATAACATTTTTCAAGGAGTCCGTGTGGCGAGTAAACATTTTTCAAAGAACGTCCGTGTGGCGAGTTAAATTTTTTCAAGGAAGTCCGTGTGGCGAGTTAAATTTTTCATTGTTTTGTTGTGGTGCATTGTTTTGTCTGGCTTCCGTAACTCGCCAGCAGGACTAAATTGTGTTTCTGTAACTTGCCAGCAGGACTAAATGGTGTTTCCGTAACTCGCCAGCAGGACCAATATTGGTGTTTCCGTAACTCACCAGCAGGACTTAACGGTGTTTCCGTAACTCGCCAGCAGGACTTAATGGTGTTTCCGTAACTCGCCAACAGGACTTAATGGTGTTTCCGTGACTCGCCAGTAGGACTAAATGGTGTTTCCGTAACTCGCCTCCATGACTTCTTTGCAGTTCAGTCTGACATTTTAACTCGCCATCTCATAACTCGCCCACTTTTAACTCACCCAAAACTTGCTCTCAGCATATTGCGGGCCTTGTGGTGGATAGGGCCTATTTGTCCTAGGGAGTGTGGTCCGGTGGTATGGGATGTGGTCCGGGGGTGAAGTGCGTATTTCTTCATATTTAAAGCAATAATAGCACGATAATGTAACTTGGTGGAAAGGAGGGGCGGGGTGGGTGACATGTTGGTGACCTCAGTGGCCTAAAGAGAGACTTCGTGACCTCATGTGACCTTGGCCCCCCATTCACAAACCGCGGCGGCAGACGACACTCGCGGTCCGGGGACCGCGAAGTATTTTTTTTAAAGTTGAGATTTTTTTTTGCACAATTGCATTTCTTGAAAATACCCCTGTGAATAGTAAAATTCGTAATTCTCTATGTGTCCCAAAAGATTTGGTAAATAGAATAATATTGGGACTCCCGATTCGATAATTCAACGGCTGCTGGAAACGTCCTTCCAAATATGAAATACCCGTCGGGCGAGAAAAATAGCGCATGATGTACATCAGTGTAGGCCACTGATCTCTACACACTATGCTATCGCCACTCGAACGTGAGGAAACCGGAAATTGCACGGAGGCCATTTTGCTCTACCCAAAAAACCGATCGTTCACAGTACAAAGCATATAGAAACTACGGAAAAGGAACAGAATTAGGGGATCGATTGCGCGTATGTCTACGTTTGTCAATTATTGGTTTGTTTTTATAGTATGGGTGGGTATGTTTGAACAAAATGTGATTTAAAATGTAAAAAAATCTTTAAAATGTCTTATTTAAGTCAGATTTTCAGCTCACAGGCACAATAATTCATGCAGTAAATGCTTTGACTATTCACAAATTAGCTATTATTAATCCCCTTCAAGATTTTTTCCGCCTTGCATAACCCTCCCCCTTTCTGGTACCAATTTATTTAATGTAATTGTCAATTGACATGTTACGCTCCCAAAGTGATCATGGTGATAGATGGGGGGAGGGGGTTGGACCCAAAAATTCTGATTCAGCGCCCTTCAAACTATAGAAACACATCTCCAAACCTTCTTTCCAAACTTCGAGAATATGATTGTTATTTATTAAGTCAATAAAAAACCCTACATTCAGGAAAGATTTTTCTTCAAAGGTTAAACGTTATTTTTGCTTGAATGTTTGCTTTGGGTGTTTACAGGGATAAACAGGCTATCAGAAGATTTTAATTTGGTGTCTTTCGGACTTTGGGATCAGAAACTATGTAAATTTTGCGGAGAGACCTGAAAATTCTGTTTGGCCGATTTTAGCCATACAATGCGTAGAGACTGACACCGACGTGTACCATAACACATTATAACAAAGGCAATTCATACAAGGAATTTCATATGGTATCGATTTCTTCTCGACAAAAACATATCAGTTGAATAAAACGGTCTATTGTGTAACATAATTATAAGTAAAATATCCGCATTCCTACCGAAGTCCGAATTTGTTTAAGTCCGAAGGCGTACTCTGCTACTTAACCAATTGTTAACATCAAAGACGGAAGGATATACTATCGATTTTGAACAGGCGATTCCTGAGTGATGAATATTGTAAATGTTTTTACAGGCCTTTTTAAATTTAAAAACAATTGCGAGGTTGTTAAAAAATGTCAACATCCAAACTTTTCCGCAAAACCAATGCTTGTGTTATTTTGTTTTGTTTTTGGCCTTTACAAAAGTAATATTTGAACTTTCTCATGGCCTTTTAAATTTATAAACTTTCCAAATTTGTTTTTTTTTTTCTGTTTTCCTCTTTACTGAAAAATAAATTTCCAAAATTTTATTGAATTTGTCAAGTTTTTTTTTAGTGTATCAAAAAGCGTCATCCATTTGTTTGAATATTAAAATCACCTAATTTGCACGTACGTTGTACAAGCACCTAAACAAATCGGTAAGTGATAATCCATGGTATAATCTTTTCGGACTTACGTCAATTCGGACTTCGAGCGCGGTAGGGCGCGGCTCAACACATTAAATTACCATTGTTCAATTCATAAAGACTCAGCTATGAAAATCACTCAATATCAATGTCTCTGTTCATGAACATATGAAGACTGCAGACAGGCCAGTAGCCAGGAATTTATGCGGGGGAGGGGGGGGGTGCGGATTGGACAGACGCGGACCTTTGCGTACCCCAAAAGTTTCACCGGTCGTCTCCAAATAAAACTCTGAAGAAGCGGGGGGGGGGGGGGGGAGGGGGGGAAGGAATAAAATATCGTCGCAGCGTTGATGAAAACAAAAGTATAGTAACAACGACAATCGTAATGCGATGGTTAACAGCTGCTTAGTCATCATTATACCATGCACCACAAACTTTTAATACAACACGGACCTTAAAATGGACAAGCGGACCTCAAAATCATAAAGCGGACCTTGTCAATTTGGGGGGGGGGCGGTGCAGTCGCACCCCCCCTGGCTACGGGGGGGGGGGGGGGCACCTGTGCTCAGAGATTATGGTTTTACATCTCTAAGGTCAATTATTTGCAGAAATACAGTATACTCAGCGTCCATAAAGTGCTAGAAGAACTAAAGCCAATTTTTCTGTAAATACATTGGAATTAACAATTAAATTCAATATCTCACTGTTTTTTCAGCGGAATACAAAACCTTTCTATGGTTTCACTTTGGCTCCCAAGTTAAGTTATGGTGCAAAAACAGTGAAAATCTTGCTGAACCAATTATAAACTGTGGTCTTACACCTTTATATGACTTTCTATTTGGAAAGGGAAATTTGTTCCACTCAGCAATTTCTTGTGTTAATTCTCCTTGATAATTATTTTTATTCCTTCCCAATTCCCCACTTCTATGGTAAATACATTTTGTGTTAAAGTTTTTTACTCAAATCACTGCTGAAGACATGGTAAGCTAGGTAAACGATGCATCTTTGTTTGGCTCAAAATCGGCCAAACAGGATTTTTACGTCATCTCAGCAAAATAGGATAACTTCTTCCTCCAAAGTCCAAATGACACTAAATAAACGTTTTCTGAAAGCCTGTTTATCCCTCTTTATAACCAAAGCAAACATATGAGCAAAAGTAATTCTTAACTATTTTAATTATTTTTTTATTCTGAATGTAGGTTTTTTACTCACACTGTAGTAGGGTCTATTATAATTTCTTCTTGTTTTATACTTATAAAGCGGTATTTAAAAACCGACCAACGGAATATCAAGCCGAGCGGGCAAATTCAAGACCTTGAAAAAAGATCAGAATTGCGAAGAAAATATTCGCTATTGAGTTTACAGAATTCTTTTGCTGGATGCCACTCGTTATAGTTTCCATTCTTGTCCAGAACCGATTTTTGTAGTTGGACCAACTTTATGCTTGGATCAATTGTTGTTTTGATATTACTCATTAATTCAATTATTAATCCCTTTTTTATACTAATTATTACACAAATATCTAAGGCTTACCTT
Organism: Ophioderma brevispina; assembly: GCA_023653785.1. Taxonomy (NCBI): domain Eukaryota; kingdom Metazoa; phylum Echinodermata; class Ophiuroidea; order Amphilepidida; family Ophiodermatidae; genus Ophioderma; species Ophioderma brevispina. Next base: position 4,122 of record JAMKCH010037390.1, on the reverse strand, counting down.
CCTCTTATCAATGAAATACGTTTATCAATTAAAAGGAAACTATATAGAACTTTATCTAAAACATTGTTACATAACGCTGGCATTTTCATCGTTGAGTTATTCCCTTGTTTACAATTTTACAAATTGAATGATTACACATATCAATTTTATGTATTCTTACAAATGACTACATAAAAGTACTAAAATAGCCAGAACAAAAGATCGCAAGTACTTTAATGTTTTTCGTTGACAAATTTTCATTTATGATTTTCATTATAAAAAATGCGACATCTTTTGACATTGTGGCTATTTGAAATGGGCATTTATTCGAGATTTATTCTCGGAAGCTGTCCCTGAATCTACATCATACAGTTGCTACATGTCCCATACCGCCTGATAGCGTTTATTAGAGAATGTCTTGGAAGTTGTCCCTGAATCTAGAACCCCGGGTCTACAACATGCAGATGCTACATGTCCCATACCGCCTGATAGCGTTTATTAGAGAATGTCTTGGAAGTTGTCCCTGAATCTAGAACCCCGGGACTACAACATGCAGATGCTACATGTCCCATACCGTCTGATAGCGTTTATTAGAGAATGTCTTGGAAGTTGTCCCTGAATCTAGAACCCCGGGTCTACAACATGCAGATGCTACATATCCCATACCGCCTTATAGCGTTTGTTACAAACGGACGGAATAACACAAACTCGATCATTTGAAAAGCTGCTAAAACTGTGTTTAGTGCAAGACTAAGTTGCACTTACATTTTCACTTACGATGGCTAAATTTAATTACACTTGAATGTATTTATACTTCTAAATTTGAAAAATAAACAAGCATTGCAACCATGCAAAAAATGTGGGTACTGAAGAAGGACTCACTCTTATTAAAATGTGCCAGTGTCTCTTTAAAACCTTTTAAAAAATGAAAAGCCTTCATGGAAATTTGAGAATTCCAAAAATCATAAAAATTATAAATACATTTTCAATTTTGAAATGAGGAATAAAACGCCTACATACACTCTTAAAATAATTACCACGTTGTTGTGTCAGGAGGTAGCATGTTCAACAAATTAGTAAAATGTCGCACAGATCTGTGTAAGAAATTCACTATATTGTGTACTTTTGACACAAGTAATCGCTAACATTTACGAATTTGCCGGTCATGTTCCATTCTGACACAAAAGCGTGCTAATTATTTTAAGAGTGAAATGATTGCAAAATGTCCCCGTTTTTATTTTTTTTAAAGTATGCTCTCTAAATTGTAAAAGAGTGAAAATCACTCTTTCAAGGAATGACTCTAGGGACCAGTCTTTGTTGGAGTTAAATTTCCCTCTTTTGAGAGTGAATGCTGTCAATTCTTCACTCTTACGAGAGTGACAATTCATGAATCATAAACAAAATTTACTCTTTAAAGAGTAAAATGTAACTCCAACAAAGACTGGTCCCTAGAGTCACTCTTTGAAAGAGTGATTTTTACTCGTTTACATTTAAAGAGTGACCTTTACCAAAAATTAAACCCCGCCTTTTTGAATTCCATGTGTCATTTATTTTCTAGTAATGTTCCTTTTCATCCTAGTAAAGAAATAGACACGTCGACAATTGTTGATTGCCTTTGTGAACGCTAATTTAGCTAAGGGTTTTATTCAAGCAAAAAGCCAGGCTTATCAATGCATCAATATAATTATTTCTAAATACGTTCTTGCTTAAAACTAATATCTATTAGTGAGCAAATGACGCTATAATTGATAATAATGTAAAATGTTCCTAAATATCGTCCGTATCATATCATTGCTGCCATTTTGTTCGGCCCACAGTGGCCCACGGAAAAATAGGGATCATCATACATCTTAAAAGATGAAGTTAGTAAGTGAAACAACCAAACCTTTTCATGCAACGTCACCAATGCCGAGCAATGTCACCAATGCCGAATATAGCGACCACCATAGGCAACATTTGTTAGTTAATTCTGCTAATAGGGCAATCTTATGAAAGGTGCAACGAGAGATTTCAAATAACAGGTGTCCCGAAAAAAAATGTGAAAATTCTGATTTTTGCACGGGTCTAAACCTCTCTATAAAAAAAACAACATCCCCATCTGAAAGGATTAAACTGAGAACTGTTTCTTTGGTACAAAAATTGTGACATTTATAATTTCGTATAGGAGCAAATACGAAATTCGGCCTACGTTTTCTATTGAACTATAAGCATATACAAATCACCTTATATGCCAAATAAAATTTACTAAGAGAATCTATTGAGTGTCTAATCTATATGAAATCGCTAAATATCACATAAAATACGCTTTAAAGTACATATTCTTTCCTTTAGACCTCGAACACATCTATTCAAACATACGTAAAATAACAATTAGTCTGTTACTACACTCTTTTACCTTGGTTTGGTCGTCACGATTCAGCGACACTGCAACGTTATACCACCTTGTCTGTCCCATTTGTCACATGTTACAAAGCCGATCCTGTCCCCGTACTTTAAGGACTTGCATTAATCTTTGGGAGATTATGACACAAATATGGGTGTTTAATCCGCAAGATGACCGCACCTATCGACTTGTTTTCGGACATACGTATGGATTCAGAACCCTTCATTTAATTCCGAATTCATAAGTGTGTCAAAACGAGGTCACTGCTAAACGCAAGGCGTACGAACAGGAGCTTAAGAATTTACAAGATAACAGTTGCACAATCCAACTATTGCATAACGAATAGGCAATGACTATTGGAAAGAAGGGATTAGGAATGGATGACAGCGCTATAGGAACTGATAACATGTTTTTTTATAATTTTTTTGAAGGAGATGAGTGAAGGGCAGTTTTAGGTGGAATGACAAGTTAGACCAAAGCAAGGGACCTTTTAAGGTCTTTTACTTACTGTGATATTTGTCAGGACGGTGTTAAACATTTTAATGTAAATAAATAAAATAAATAAAAGGCATAAGAACAAAAGAAGTAGTCTTAAAAATCCTCTAACAATTTTAGCTGATTTTATCGACTTGATTCAGCTGTCACGAGGAATTGTACGGAATAATTAGAGTTCGAATTCCTCTAAGTTTCCGACTGGTAGTTTCCTCTACTTCGTGGAATTTAACTCTAATCAGATAGCAAGTAAAACATTTGAACTTTCACAGCAATAGAGACGTGAATGATTATAACGGTTAAATTTGGTAATGTAATCCTATATCAAATAATGAAACATTACTTTAGAAAATAACACCCAATTTAAGTGTGTTGATAATATCCAGTATGTCACGTTCCCATGGTAATTACGAAGACAATCATTTACAAAATCAAATACATAAGCGTTCAAGCGAATCCTATACTTTTATAGAAGTGGCTTTGTACAATTTCTCAATTACATTACGTATGCATGCATCGGCTCTTCTGCGGTTTAATAATGCGAAGCACTTCCATTAGTGGAGATATCCCTTCCACTTCAACGTGAAAAAGAAAACAACAATCGAATGACCCTTCCCCAATTTCTAATTCTTGAATTTCTCTAACCATAAAGACCACCATTTTCTTGAACTATTCATGTCTTCAAGGTTTTTTGTAATTCTGCTCTTTTACAATTCTGAAACAGTTTTCCTTACTTTAGTTCACATTGATTTATAAAACTTAGGTTGAAAAACAATCGGGTCTTTCTCCAGAAAGAAAATAGCTTGCATTACCAAACATCAGTTTATAACTTTAACCCTCAAGCATGACTATAAAAGATATCAACTCCAAACCAAATTAGTTATGAGTCTCAGCAAAACATTTTAATATAACATAAGCATACCTGTATCAAACTTCAACAAAAACCATCCACATAACATAGGAGAACGGAAAACCAACCTGCCTGGTTGAAAGCCAACTAAGGAGTGCCCACCCAGTCACATGGTCACTCCTCCAAGCCAGGGCTCAGCCAGCCACCCAACAAAATAATTTGCATAACACAAAGGATTGGCATGTGCAGCAGACTGAGTCCAGACCTGGAGGAAATTCCAAGACTGAATGGGACCATTCTTTTTACTCAGATATCTCTTTAACAGTTCATAAAGTTCGATTCATTTTATGGTATATCCGGATATCCAATTTATATTATAGCTATTCACAGCAGCTGCATTTTTAACTTATATGCTGAA
>JAMKCH010037389.1:0-14412 GCA_023653785.1 Ophioderma brevispina | reverse complement strand
TAGCACAGACTCGTATTGCGTAATACGCGAAATTACCCGCCCTTTTGCAGTTCAGCCCATGTGATTGTTTTTGGTTAAAAATGCGTAACATAGTAAAAGTAAAATGAACAAAATATGAGGGAAAAAATAAATATATATAGATTCTGTTAAAATATATGGAAAGAAAACATGTTAATGCCATTAAACATGAAAAAAACTAAAAACTGGCCATTTGACTAAGTTCCTGACTTAACAGCCACCTTAAGTTGTATACAATCATTTTTTCTGTCATAACTGTGTCAGTCATGCCCATAAAACGATTCCTATTTTTTAACTTCACAAAAACATGCGATGACCTATAACAAATCAGGTCTTGGAAGCAAAATTTGAGCAAGATGTGGTTGACATGAGCCTGATCCTGTCAATGCTACACTTCGTCCGGCCCGAACTAAGGAGTGATGTCATAGCTTTCATTCAGGCTTAAATGTGCAAATTACAGTAAACCGCAGTTGTAATCACAAGCGTACAAAGTCGGCGTGTGCGATATGCATGCACAATAGCTGCACGAAAGCTATGACATCACTCCTTAGTTCAGGCCGGGCGAAGTATATATATGTGGAGTGTAGCCTGTGTTGCAATGAGAGCAGTATTCTCCTATACGTTTGTAGATGCATGCTCGGACCTTGTGAAGTTGATACGAGTGGTAGGACCCCAAATACCCCAAATTATTTTTTTTCAAAGATATCTAGTGAACAATAAATAAAACAGGTGTTAAATCACAAAATGCTCCTTTAATTACCAATAGTTCATGGAAGAAGCAAGTGGAGGAGGAGAGTAGGAGGGTTGGGTTGAGGATGGAGGATGCATTGAATCGGTCGAAGTGGAAAGAAGGAGTAAGGGCGGTTGCTGCCAGTGTGAGGTGAATCCGGCCACCCCATTTACGGGGACAAAACCGGATTTAAAACTTTGGTTTTACTACTACTTTTACTAAACTTACTTTTAAAATAAAATGCACTGAAACTGTATTTTTGCAAAACTTTACAATCAAGAAAAATACATTTGAAATGTCTACTTGTTGTGCTTACCTTAAGTGGAATTACAATCTTGTTAGATTCATGCCTTCCTATCACATTCTCACCTAAAATTAAAAGAAAAAAAGAAAAAAGATGTTATATTTCCCTTACAAAAGGTATTACAATCTTGTTAGATTCATGCCTTCCGATCACATTCTCACCTAAAATTAAAAGAAAAAAAGAAAAAAGATGTTATATTTCCCTTACAATAGGTAAATAATACATCGGTCCTCGGACCGCTTGTGTCGCCTCCCGTTGCAGTTAGTGAATGATAGGCCTAACATGACCTTTGACCTTGATGTGACCTTTGACCTCATCAACAAATGAGGGATCCCATGTTGCACCTATGATTCAAGCTTGGTTCCAATTGAACTTCAACTTTTCAAATGAGGTCAATTTTACATTTTCAGCCTATTTTACAACTTGACCTCACATGACCTTTGACCTTGGCATGTGACCTTTGACCTTGGCATGTGACCTTTGACCTCATCAACAAGTGGGGGATGCCATGTTGCACCTGTGACCCAAGTTTGGTTTAAATCCATCAAAGTATGAGGATATTACAGGCAAATGTTAACCCTTTTTCACAACAGACATCATCATCATTAACAACAAACATCAACAACAGACAACAACAGACAACTACAGTGGACAAAGTGATCCCTATGTGTCTTCCTGCCTTAGGGCAGGCGACACAAAAAGCAAAATGTTATAACCCCAACAAAGCTTTAGACCACAAAAGACCACACTGTGTAATTCTGTAGTAACTTGTGGTAGTTGCAGAGTTACAGAACCCACATTCAAATGATGTGGTATATTGTGGTCTATGAGAAAGTGTTAAGATGGAAGCTGTGCAGGGCCGTAAGCAGGACTTAGAAAAAAATGGACCTTTTTGGTAAAAGTGGACCCAAATATGGTCCTATTTTGGACTTTCTGAACATTTTCATCACCAAAAAGTGGACTTTCTCGGGCAAAATTCTTCTGAATTTTGGAACTTTTTAACAAAAGATTCAGCAAAAGTGGACTTTTCCCACCTTTTGTGATTTTTTTTTTTGGGGGGGGGTATGTGCGGTCGCACCCCCCTGCGTACGGGCCTGAAGCTGTGCTATATGGTAGGTGCTCACAATATGGCCTGCCTTGTTAATGATTATGGTAGCTTTGCTTAATTTTGGCAAAATCTTACTATTTTAAAAGTTCTGGCAAATATGCTGAAATCTTTGGATTTTATAAGATTATATCAAAATCAGGACTTCAAAAATGTTGATAAAATTGTAATTGAGTTATTGTCCAAAATATGAATTCACCTTTTACCACAATCTCCAAAATGTTATGGCCCCTCGCTGGTTTTCAACATGCTTGGGCTCATAGCTATGAGGAGAGAAATTGCTGGGAAGTTATCAATAACTATTTAAGGTTAGAACCTTGAACTCTAGTGTAGTCTGGTCAATTTATAATCTCCCTCACAAAATTAAAGTAAAAACACTCTCTCTATGGTTGTATTCCAAATGGTAGACTTCACTTAAAATTGGGAAGTTTCCCTAGATATGACCCACTATATGATTCGGATTCAATACTATTCTCAGACTCACAGTCCAACCTTTTATTTTATTTTTAAATATTTTTCAATTACAGTCCCACCTTTCATTCTTTTTTTAAAAAATATTTTTCAATTCAGAAACTTAATGCCACATTTTTTTCTGGAATAGGAAGTAGGCACTTACCTTCTTTTAAATCAAAACAGTTTCAGGAAAACCCTTGCAAGCCAGAACTTTCAGTTGTGCAACCTACGAACAGATAAGCAATAAATACTGTGATGTTTGTTGATAAGGCCCACGAAAGTCAATTCCGAGTTTATCGTCACTTCTTTTTTCCTGGTTGATGAGCTGACTTTTTCATTATTACAAAATGGAAATAAATGCGCCGAAGAAATTTACATGAAAGGTAGGGCCCCAGAAAAAAAACCTGGTTTTGCTGGTTTTGAAAATGATGATAATTTGAAAATAATGAATTATTTTGGCAATCTTGAAATTTTGACGCAGGTATTTTTAGTCTCCAAAAAGCAATGTGGGCAGGTAACGATAAACTCAGAATCGACTTTCATGCGCCTAACATCAGATATAGTTATGTTTTCACAGCTGGACACACTCTTGCTGCACACAGATATATTTTTATCTTTCAGAGAGGAAATCGTAAAAAAAGGAAGTGTGAAATGTAAAACGGAATCCTGTTGACAATTTTTATTATAAATTACAGGCAGTGCATCCTCCCAACCATAACCAAACTACAATGTTTGAATTTGTCTTCTTGTGAACTATCATGAAAACCCCAGACAAACTCAAATACAGCTAAAATTCTTAGCAAACATGAATTATTATTATTATCTTTCCCGAGACCACACACACACAAGTTCTGGAAAAAATCATGTGCTCTTAGATTTGAACAAGCAACCTTTTAGAATTAGACAAGACAATGTTATTTCATTGGTTGATTCCCATTACATGTGCTATTTTTCTAGGGAGATATATTGGACTGTTTCCCTACAACCTCATCCCAGAGTCACAGTGAAGTGTAATAAAACTAATACTACATGGGTTTATATGGGAAAATAGGGCACACAATTTTCCCTTGATACTGGCTACGGGCCTATCACCCCTCACCCTTCGGGTTTGGGGTGATAGGCCCAAAGCCAGTACCTTGGGAAAATAGTTGCCCTATTTCCCTCTAGCCATGTAGTATTTGTATAATAGTGGCCTAGGGGGAAACAGGCTTAAGTGAAGTGATGTTGCTTTGTTTTAATGAAAAGATCTTTTGTAACAGAAATTAAAGTTAAAAATTGTTGTCCACAAGAAATTAATTTATTGAGCATATAAGTTAAAATGCAGCTGCTGTGAATAGCTAAATATAAATTGGATATCCGGATATACCATAAAATGAGTCGAACTTTATGAACTGTAAAAGAGATATTTGAGTAAATTCAGTCTTGGAATTTCCTCCAGGTCTGGACTCAGTCTGCTGCAGCACATGCCAATCCTTTGTTGTTATGCAAATTATTTTGTTGTGTGGCTGGCTGAGCCCTGGCTTGGAGGGGTGACCATGTGACTGGGTGGGCACTCCTTAGTTGACTGTCAACCAGGCAGGTTGGTCTTCCGTTCTCCTATGTTATTTGGATGGTTTTTGTTGAAGTTTGATACAGGTATGATTATGTTATATTAAAATGTTTTGCTGAGACTCATAACTAGTTTGGTTTGGAGTTGATATCTTTTATAGTTGTGCTTGAGGGTTAAAGTTATAAACTGATGTTTGGTAATGCAAGCTATTTTCTTCCTGGAAGTAAGACCAGACTGTTTCTCGTGCAGGCAAAGTTTGATAAATCAATGTGAACTAAAATAAGGAAAACTGTTTCATTGGTGGCAGCGGTGTACCTTATTTTTTGTTTAAAAGAACCTATTCCTGGGTAGTTTCACATTGTAGTGTTTTTTTTTGTTATTCCATTTGGTAATTTTATAGTTGTAGTAATTTTGTAGATCCAGTTTGCAGTTAGTTATTTTTTTTTTTGTCTCCTATCTGGTAGTCTTAGAACCTAGTAGTAAAATGGCTGAAGCTGAGAGAGTTATAGAAGACCCGTGGCAACGTTGCAGTTAGGACAAGATGTAGTATGTAGTGCAGTGGTGGATTAGATCAATTCAGCAAACAGAAGACTGAAGATAAGTCGTGTATATGATAGGGTTGTTGAATTGAGAGATAGGGCACTAGATTAGAAGGCGGACGCCCCTCAAGGCCTCAGTCGGTAGATAGTAGCCCACCCCGAATGAAGGATTCTTTAAAATTCTAGTAATGTAGGTTCGAGCATCTTCTATCAGAAAAGTATAAACCCATGCAAACTATTCGGTTCAGGGCCAGTTTCTGTTCGACCAAAAGTAGGTACATATCAAAATGTGACGGTTAGGAACAACAGGAATTCTCCAAAGGTAAAGACAAGTTCACTGTAAAAACATCAGAGCTTGGACAATTTTTTTGAGGTTATCATGAGAAAACTGGATTGGGGCAAGATAAAGAATATGATGTTAGGTCATGATTATAATTCGGCATTTAAAGCCACAAAAACCATGATTGGTGTTTGAAAGGGATAGCAAATATGTAACATCCCGGTATTTCTGAACAACATTCTTATCAAAGTATAGCAAAAACAGATTTCAAGAGACCTTGAGATTGGATAAAACCAATAGTACAAGCTAGTATTTTGATGGTTCTCACAGATTGGCAGACATATCTGGTCAGTTTTGAGATGTGCGCAGAAATTAACGGTTGGACTGATCATGAGAAAGGAAATTTCTTATCTTGTTAGTTTACGATGGGGGGTGGTAATGCCTTCATGTAGTAAAAACTCTCATTAGGGAGGGGGTGAAAGTGAAGGAAGTAGATTAGTTTAGTGAAAGACTAGGCGAACAGTTTTATCCTAGAAGGGACCAAAACAAATTTACAGAACTAGTCTCAGAATGGTAGAAGAAATTCAGGGGAAAAAAAATTCCGCAAAAAAACAACAAAAAAACAAACAAATTACTGACAAAAAAATTATTATAAAAAAAAACAAACAAAATAGGCGCAAAAAAGATGCGAAAAAAAAAAAAAAAAAAAATTTCGACAAAAAAATAAAAAAAGAAATAAAAAACATAAAAAGAAAAAAATTCCCCGTTAGTAGATTTGGCCAAGACTATTCGTACAATGTCATGGCGTGCTTATCCTGATGTTCCTAGCACTGTTAGGGAAGAATTGCCAAAGATGATTTTATCTATGCTTTGGATAGTTAATGATTTAGGCTCAAGTGCGTAGGCTAAACCTGTAACACTAAATGATGCTTTGCATGCAGGATATGGAGGGAAGAGGATCTCGCAAGAGTGAGTTGATAAACTTAGGATAATGATCGGACACACCACGTAGCAAACTCGGATCAGTCAGGTAAACAAAACAACAAAATAAACACTGAAAATATCAAAATACCCTCATGCAAATATACGAACAACAGTCAAGTTAAGGGGGATTGGTTGAAAAAATTTGGAGAATTGAAGAAGAAGACACATTTTGAAAGGTCTTCTTCCATGTTGTCTGACTGATGTCCGAGGAACCTAAGAAGCAGCCAGTTTGTATAAAGTGTAAAGAAATGGGGAAGTCAAGTGGCATTGTCCGTACTGCTGGATTTGTTGGACAAAGGGGCAGATAAGTAATAAAATTGCCCTAAAAGCAAACTCTGATGATGAAAACACAGGACACGGAAAATAAAAGGGGCTGTGTCAAGGGCCCAAGTACGCAGCCGGCACATGGTAGGAATTTCCGGGCCAAAATCATAGTGGTATGTCTTTGTATGCAATAGTTAATCTGTATGGGCCCGGGAAGTGAAGTTTTTGGTAGATACAAGGGGCAACTCAGAGTGTTATTGATACTAGAGTTTGGGATACTGTGCCGTGATAAGGAGATGAACTTCAGCAAGAAGGTGTGTTTTAAGTCTCTCTTCTTCCAAATTGCGTTATCCCGTTTTCCCGTAAGTGTTGTTTAGCTTCGATATTGTTTTTGTGTGTTTGTCTCTTTTTTGTTGTTATGTTTATGTACCTAGGTAATTTTCTATCTCCTCTTAAGTGTAGAATTATTGTAATATGAGTATATTTTACTTGTATGTATTAAAGGGCCAGCAATAACCATCTAAGCCCTATCGGGTTGTCCATACTGGTCCTAGCATTATAATATCATATACCTCACCACTTTATCTTAGTACAGTTCTTCACTTGCTACTTTATGTATTATTATATATTTTAGAGAATAAAAAGATAGGATTTGTTGTTGTGGCCTATCTAATATCGTGTCATATTTGATGGGCAGACCAATATTTTGAGTAGTGGGATGGCCGGCGCAGCTCATTCTTTATTTGTTTGGTGTTTTAAATCACTGGAAAATAGATTTATTCAATAATATTAGTTTAAAAAACAAAAATATCACCCGCTGTTATAAAAAATGAACAAACCCGTACTACCTGCGATGCAATGCGTAACCTTAGACACGCGCGCGTAAACACTGCGCGGCGAAGCACTATCTAATATCGTCTCATATAAGATAGGGAACACACCAATGATAGTGCGTGTTTGCTTACTAAACCCGCCCAATGAATAAGAATAACTGTATTTTACATTTTCTGTACGTTCGATATGTATGCGAATAAAAATTGAATTGAATTGCATTTTAATCGATGGTGTTGTGGTAGCAGCAGAATGGGAATCAGTGCAAGTGAGAAGGTCAGGCTGATGTTCAAGTTGTTGGGAAAGATTTGTGTTGATCATACAGTTTCCCTTGGTTGCAGAGACAACGTCCGATGGAATTTTGGGTGCTGATTTTCTATCAGGCATGGGGGATGAAATAGATTGAGAAAGAATAGATTAGCATAAAAGGTCAAATGGTACCAATTGTGACGAAGGTGGGTTGGTGGTAGGTGTGTGAATTACATGGGGCCGACCGACGAAACCATTACTTTCAACCCCAATTCATAAGTTATTTGCCTGTAGAGTCTTTGTTAGTAGAATTCAAGATTGCAAAAAGTCAGTCAGGGTGTTGAAAACCGACATTAAAATTCAGACATAAAGCGGCAGAAGATGTTTGAAGCACAATCATTGGTAGATGCAACACAATCTATTGTACCCATTCGTGCTATAAACTTATCACACTGAAACAAAAAGTCATCACAAACATACAAACTATTGCACTCATTCAACAGTGAAGATAGTTCAAGAAGAGTCTAAGGGGAATTGGATAGTAGTGATAAAAGTTAGGTCCAGAGTTGGACAATTTTTATACTCGTAGTTCACTTTGTTGTCAAGAGAGGAAGATAGAGTCAAGTTGAAAGAAATTGATTATTAAACATCGTTTAATGCGTTTCGAAATGAAGCGTTAGGCGAACAAATAAAGTGTATCGTACGATGATATTGGGGATCCCTCCTATTAAGTTTACAACCCGTAGATACCATTTCACCGTAAACAGGAAGCAGAAGATCATGTGCAGGATAGTGAAAAACAAAGGGTGTTGTGATAAGTCCTTCTAGTAGTCGTTGCAGATCCACTTGTCTTAGTGGAGAAAGAAGGGAGGGGGAACTAGATTTTGTATTGATTATCGGATGACACATCGGGTGGACGAAGAAAGACGCGTACCCCCTTCCGTAAATAGATGATAGTCTTGTTGCATTAAGAGGTTCTTGTTGGTTTCAACACTTTGATCTGTTGTCGGATATTGGCAAATTGATGGTAGACCCCAAGGCAGGATAGGGAAAGGCTATGCATTTCACACAGGAACTGTTTGTATGAATGGAATGTGTTACCCTTGGTTTATGTAATAGGCTAGTACTGTGACAGGTTACTGGATTGGTGCTCGCTGGCTGCATGGGAAGTATGTTTAGTCTATATAGACGATATTTGATATTTTCAGATTGTGTTCCCAGAGGCATATCAAGAGGTTAGATTTAGTTTTGGAAAGATTAGAAGCCAATCTCAGTTAAAACTTCAGAAGTGTCACTTTGTTCCAACAGAAAGTTGTGTATTTAGAGGCATGTTGTTTCGTCGGGTGAATAGAGGCAGAGATACTGACAAAGTAGTACAAGTGAGAAGAAAGTGGCCGACTCCCAATTGGTTAAGATGTGAAGCTCATTTGTGGGGCTATGTTCCTTATTTTCGTAAGTTTATTCCGAAGTTTGCACAGAAATTGCTGCCCCTGTTGCAAAACGTTTGTCTCAGAACGATGTTGGTTTCCATTGGACAAGAGAATGTGAGCAGGCCTTTGAGCAATTGAGTGTCGGTATGTAGTGTCCTATATTGGATATTTCCAGATTTCTCTCACCCATTCATTCTGAACAGATGCATCAGAGCATGGTATTGGCGCCGTTTGTACTTCAAAGAAATGGATGGGGTAGAGGAAAGTTGTAGCCTATGCGCCGGTCACTTTCCACAAGCAGAGACGAATTATTGTTACAAGGAAGGAAATGTTAGCAGTTGTTTATTTTGTTAGATATTTCAAGCATGATCTGTATGGAAGGAAGTTTTCGGAAAGATCATATATTGGCTCACTGCGGTGGGTTTGAAGTTGAAATTGAGTGAAAGTGAGACTCAGGTCAGGACAGATAGGTGGTTGGAAAACTCTTAGTGCGATGGTTTTGATATTGTATATCGGCCTGGGACCCAACACAAGGCCGCTGATGCATGTCTAGGTATCCTCATAAAGATGAAGATAAAGAGAAAAAGAGGAAGTCAGTCATCAAAATAATGAAGTAGGGAACAGGAGGCCTGTAGTTTGTGCTGTAGGGAATTGTTACCCAATGGCCAGAATATGACATCAAGAGTGTGCAAAGAAACAAAGGAAGGAAAGACAAAAAGACGAGAGCACTACCAAGGGGAAAAAAGGGGGGCGAATATACCTTCCCTTTTGGCACGGATGTGTTGAGATCCCTTTCATGGGATGCATTGTTGTGCCAGCCAACTTTCGTCTCCTCATCTCGGCGCAGACAAAAAAATAGCTAGATGATATTATTGGGGTTAAGTCGAGAGTCTCAAAGTTTGTGGATGCAATGGAAGCAGTTAAAAGTTGAAGTGGATTCTCTGTCGGAATTATTCAGGGAAATGGTTAGAGTAACGACTTGCAAGTCATTGCTACCAAGTGTCTTTGGCACAGAGAAGAAGAAAAATATGCGTATTAGAGGCACATGCTATAGGTTCAGGTGATCATTTGGGTAGGGATAAGACTTTCTTGAAAGTTCCAAAGTAATTTATTGGTTCAATTACAGGGAGGATGTGGAAAGTTGGGTGCGAACATGTAAACCTTTGTCAAATGCGCAAGACTACCAAAAAGCATCGTAAGGCTATGGGTTTGTGTCAGGCAGGTAATCCTATGCAGAGATTTGCCATTGATATTTGTGGTCCTTTTCTAAGGACAGAGGGGTGTGGGGTAATCGCTGGATACTTGTTGGTGGTTGTGGTTGACTATTTACTAATGGGTGAAAGCCTATCCCTTACCAGATATGGAAGCTGATAACATTGCTTATGTGTTGACTAGTCAATTTATTTGTCGGTTTGGAGTGCCCCCATTTCCTTCAACGTGATCAAGCTCGCTAACTTGATCCAAGTTATTTAGTTTCTAGGAGTGTTGTGAGATACTTGGAATAAGAAAACTAAGACATCTGGATACAGGGCCAGTTCAAATGGTTTGGTGGAGAGGATAAGAGGACGTGAAGGCACATGCTGAGTTTGTGTGTGAGGGCCGACCAGAATGATTGGGACGTGCAGATTCTTTATGTGCTGATGGCGTCCCCGTACAGGGCGAGCGTCAAGAGGACAACGGGCCTGACACCTAACAGCTTATGTTTGGCGGGGGCTCGGTTTACAGTTGATTTATTGGCAGGTCCACCCCCAGAGATGAAAACCGCAGATGGATCCTGAGTCATATGACGGTATATATCCGAGAACAAGTTCGGGATGCATTTGATTTAGTTCGAGACCACTCAAGCGCCCCCAGCAGTAAGACAAAAGGGCAGTATGACATCCGTGGTTTAGTGGTCATCAATCTATCAGCCGGTGACAAAGTGCGGTGTTATGCCTCAAGGTTGTAAGAGGCTAAGCCCCCAGCCTCACACATTTTGGAAAGGCCCATTGAGGTCTGGAGCGGAGATCTGATGAAATTACTATAACTGTCCCCCATTCCCGTAGAAAACAGCAGCAAGTGGTTAGATTTTGATAGATTGAAGCCTTGCTATGAACGGCAGATGTGGCTAAAGTTTGGCGTTTGGGAGCAGATTTGACCATGCAAGCCGGGGTCTTGATAACAGAAATGTGGACGACGGTTGTGTTTGTGGGGCTAGCTACCTAGACCGCCGAACCATGTTAGATTGGCATTCTTATTCCCTACAAGCATGGGAAAGTCGTAGTTGCGACGTCAACCTGTGTGGATGATGAAGGAGGACTATGTAGCCGCAATAAGAGGTTAAGGAGAGTAAGTGATTGCTGATTGTCAAACATGAGCACTGGTGTGTTTTAATGCAAATATAGGCAGATTTAGTCAGAATCCCTGGTATTGGCATCAATGGTCTGAAATATTTCCAAACCTTCCTAAAAATATGAAAATAAAGGAATTATAAACTATTTTAAATGTAAACGATACAAATTGTCAATGAGACTAGAGACTCTGACTGACTGAAGCCGACTTTGAATCATCATGGACATTGCTTGCTCTGAAACGTTAGTTTTAAACCTGCGCAGGGAGATTTGTTTTGTATTGAGAATCAAGCATGTGGACATTTCTTATCACGAAAGGGGAATTGTGTAACAGAAATAAGTTAAAAATTGATTTGTCCACAAGAAAATTAATTTTATTGAGCATATAAGTTAAAAATGCAGCGTTGTGAATAGCATAAAATATTACAGTGGATGATATCGGAATACCCCATAAATGAAGTCGAACTTGATGAACTGTAAAAGACGATATTTGAGTAAGTAAAAAAGAATAGTCCCATTCAGTTGTGGAATTTCTTCCAGGTCTGGACTCAGTTGTGCACATGCCAAATCCTGGTTGTTATGCAATTATTTTGTTTGGTGGCTGGTTGAGCCTGGCTTGGAGTTGTGACGATGTGACTGGGTGGGCACTCCTAGTGACGTCAACAGCAGGTTGGTCTTCGTCTCCTATGTTATTTGGCGGTTTTTGTTTGAAGGGATACAGTATGATATGTTATAAAGTCCAACCTTGTTGATCCGGACATGTCGGGACCGGTGCTCATCCGGATATGCGATTGGCCGGATATGCGCATTGAGATGATGCTCAAAACACAGTGCTAACCAGTGAAGTTCAGTGGGGATCAAGTGTGTGACAATTGTATTTTATACATTGCTTATACACAAACTGTAACAAAGTGTGAGTGTTATGAATGATATGAAATGGAAATGTGAGAAAATAAACCAGAAACTTAACCACATTGTTTTTGCATTGTTATTTCAATTATTGCTTATATCTAATTGGATATTCTAAGTCCAGGGATCGATAGTCTGTCAAAATTCCTCACTGGTATGAATGCATGGCGATCATTGCCTATTTACTAGCGGCCCCCGCGGTTTTATTCAAAACCGCACGGGACATTCCGGCATCGTAACAGTTCCAGAAACAAGAGAACAGATTTTAAACCATGAAATAAGGATCTAAATCCCTGTTAAAAAACAAGATATTCCATCATACAAGATTTGGTAGGAAAGCTGCAAAAGAGTGCAAAATTTGGAAGATGGGAATAGCCGATTCAAGGTTGAGCTAATTGACTTCCGGGTTTGGAACTTCCTGGTTGGGCGGAAAGGTGTTTTCTAGATATGAGTGCACATAGAATTTTATTAAAAAATTGTTTGGTTTGACAAAAGTCTTTACGTGTTATTTATTTACTTTTTAATTAACCGTTTTTCGATTTTATTGATGCTCATATCGTCCAATTTTATTAGTTGGTTAAGAGGCACTCAGTGTTTGTGTATGGTGTTTGTACGGTTAAAATGACCGCGTAGATACGTGCCATCCGGGCCCGTGTTTCGGACCGACGAAACGGTTTGACTTGCGCATTTTGATCACGGTCCATGGTGCCAAAGCTATAATGTTTTAGGGATGTAGTACGTATTGACCTCGTGGTTGTAGCGATGAACTTCCGGAAAACGAACCAATAAAAGGATGTGGGAAGCCCTAGTTTCCATGGTAAGTCATTTTATATAGTAGATAGTAGACAAGGTAAACAGAAAAGAAGTAGGTGGTTAACGAAAAATAAACCGACAAAAAAAAATTTCACCATGCAGGCCGCAATCGGCCGCCACCAGTCACGGCCGGCTAATAGAAGGATCCGGATAATTGGTGGCGGATTTAACCGAGGTTTTGGACTGTTATTAAAATGTTTTGATTGAGGATCTCTAACTGTTTGTTGGAGTTGATATTCTTTATAGTTGTGTTGAGGGTTCGTTAAAAAAAAAAAAAAAAAAAAGTTATAAACTGAGTTTGGTAATGCAAGCTAGTTTCAGTCCTGGAAGTAAGACTGACGTTTCTCCTGCAGGCAAAAGTTTGATGTAAAGCACATGTGAAAAAAATAAGGAAAACGGTTTTCACTTTTTTCTTTCGATGGTGGTTACAAGATGAAATGAAAGCAAAACAAACTTTTATTTCTGCTGTGTTTCCAGTCTCCGTAAATCCATCCTTCATCACTCTCCTGCAATGTAAAGCACGTTCAAAAAGCCAAATTCATCATCCCACCCTCCACCCCCCTCCACCGCATGAGTCGTAACCACCGTCGTCTTATTTTGAGAGAAATTTTGACAAATCGAAGCAGAATTGGAAGCAGTGACATGATGCTAACACCAACGTCAACAAGAAATGTGTCAGGAGCATCTTAAAAGGAAGAAACGATTGCAAGAACGTATACAACTTGTTAGCCAGAATCATTGGAAGAAACATTGTCACGATGCTTCTCCACCAACATCGACATCAACAAAATTGTCAAGGGTATCTTAAAAGAAGGAATATTGCAAGAAATACAACTTGCTGGACCAAAAGTATTCCATCTTGTGGGCAAAAACAACTCAGGGTGAACCATCAAGCAATGGCCTATGTGCCTGCCTGGAATCCTGACAACTGAGCCCTCATGTTTGGGATAGTTGTCAACTAGCCAAGGGGGACTTGCTGCTGCCTACAAAATCCTCCCCAGGACCATGGGACCGCGGTCCCAGAAAAAATTGACAACGCCAGAAATTTTCAAAAGTAAGAAAAATAAACAAAAGAAACCACCCTAAATTTACAAAAAAGGTTCAACTACAGGCCCAGATGCACTAGAGTGGTGTCAAAAGACTGGGCCACAGCTTAAGGACTTGTCTAAATGTGGCTTGTATTTGCACTTCAATGCACATATTTGACAGAAAAATTTTGCCCATTTCTTTTGAAGTCCCATGCAGAACAGAATTGTTTTTGTAGGCTGACTTGCGCATCATGGAAGTCTGGGTATCTGCTTGCAGACAAGATGCTGCTTCCGGGGGAACATCTAAGAGGTGTGTGGTGTAACGGTCATCATTTGTTAGACACCACCTCAATAACTAATCATTTAGAAGTTATGTTTTGTGGTTCTTTTTACATTTTTGTGCCGTCTGCCACTTTTTCAGCATGTCTCTGAAAGGTAGATGGTCCTTAATCAATAATGCTCCTCTGTTTATTGTCTGCAACGCACAAAATATGTTCTGAGAAATCCAGGCCTTGAAATCCAGTAGAAGGCAAAGGATTACCCTAAACTAATCAGATTTTAAAAGCAGCACACTGTGTCATTTGCAATTGATTCTT
>JAMKCH010037388.1:0-13427 GCA_023653785.1 Ophioderma brevispina | reverse complement strand
CTAAGGGTACTTTTGCCGAATAGGTACCAACTAAAAAAGGTTTAGACAGTTTATCACATCAACGCAGCAGTGTAAATGAGCGTTTGGCATCTCCACGTGTGACCTTCGACCTATGTGTGTGACCTTGACCACAGACTTGTTCTGTGCCCAGGTCATTAGTTCTATGCAAAATGACCTCTAGATGATATTTGACCTTTTGGGTCCCCCTAAAACCCTGATAACAAACTCCAGACTGTTCCCCTTCCCCCTACTCATGCTAAATATTTGACCCATTAGCCCCCCCCCCCCCAACACTCCCACCTTGGAAGCGACGCGTGTGTAAGGCTAGGCTGTTTAGACCCCCTTTCCGGTTGTCACCCAAACACCCCATATTTTTTTTTAATTTCACCCAATGACCCCATATTTTGTGAAAATTTTACCACTGTCACCCAAAGACCCCATTTTGGACAAAAATAAAATCTCACCCAAAGACCCCATTTCGGGAAAATTTTGCATATTTGTCACTCTTAAAACCCCTATTTTGGGTAATTTGGCTATCTCTCACCCAAAGGCGCCCTATTTTTCAGCCCTCTGTCACCGAATGCCCTTGGTTTGGAAGCACGAGCCTAACACTCATATCCTTCATATGTAGTGGCCCCCCACCGTTGTCAGCCATATGTCAAAGTATAACGAATTGCATAGCCGGACAGACAGGCAGATCTGTTTTTAGTAATATAGATATCTGAGGATTTGCGATACGAGCAATGATAAAATTGTCTTCATCAAGCTTCATTGAAATGCAAATAAAATTAGAATGGAGATCTTTAATTCATTAGTGACAACTATCAAATAAAATGATTTTATACCGTATAGTAATATGAGCAATAAATGTACACGACAAGGGTTTCCGGATATTTGATTCAGTGATAATAATAATAATACATAACACTACTAGTACTCTTATAGGGCCTATTTGATTAGAGTTTCAATAAAAATGCATCATCATAAAGTCAAATAAATATTAAACCGAGAAATCGTGACTTGGGAGGCCAAACACCTCCTAAGCCAAACCACAATGGGCGCGTGCGACAACCCCCATGGCCCAGGTGGCTGTCCAACAGCCGCTCAGTCAGTTCCCAGGGCCGTTTTAAATCCTGCGCAAAACATAGCCGTCACACTGATTGGTCTGCCTAAGTGTCTCTTACGCACGTCGAAAGACAGTGCGAGTATAACAGAACCATGTGCTTTGACTAATGTTTGTGGCGGAGTACTTCCCCCGACCTCGGGGGAGATTGGAGACGTTTTCCCTACAGATTCGGAGGGTCCACGGATATGGGTTGAAGAGTCAGTGGTAATTTTCAGTCGCTTAGCGTTTTCATCACCGTGGACCCGAGGAGGGTCTAGTCAAGACAGATGTAATTTGACCATTTGTAAAATTTGGCATTGTGATTGAGTGAGATTCGTGTTCTGCTCTACATATACAGGGCGTATCACAAAAACTCACAGACTTCTCCCCCATTTTTGTGGTAATTGTGTATAATTATTCCAAAATTAACTAGTGTCATCTTAAGCCACAAATCCCCTCTTTCCAATGATAAGTAATTTATTAATGTGCGAGCACGGATAACCGATTAATCATTGTTTTTGCACATGGGACAAAGTCAGGTTGGGACCAAGTTTCAATACCAATCCCATTCACTTGCATGACTGAGTGAGAAGAGAGGGAAAATTGAATAGGATTTGTGTTAGCATTAATTGAAACTTGGTCCCAATCTCATTTTGTCCCATTTATGCCAAAACAATGATTACTCGGGGTTACCCATGACCGCACATTAACAAATTACCTATCGTTGGAAGAGGAGATATGAGGCTTTAAGATGGCATTAATTGTTATTTTGAAGTAATTTGAACACAATTAACCAAATTGGGGAGGAGTTTTTGCATTTTATTGATACGCACTTTAGAGCTATATGTGGTCACTGAATTTAATGCAATTGCTGTCACTTTTGGTAACATTTGCCTTAACTTGCCATGTAAATTGCTGGCCTAAAATGAATTTTGTATTGGATTACTCTGGGGAATGTTGGCCTTATTTTTGTGTGGCAGTCGCCTCTGCATAGATTCCCCTGATCGGATGAAGCATGCATGTTCTTTTAAGGGGTAATATGGGTGGGCAAAAGGTAATGAAAAGGTCTAGCCAGTCAATGAGAAAAATATAATTAGTCCTATTTAAAATGTAACTGTACACATATTAAAATACATTTTGTGTTTTAATCAAAAAATTGTTTCATTCTGTAGCCGATAGTAATAGAAAAGCTCATCAAAGGCAAGTTTCAAGACAACTTTGAGTTTGGTTACAATGGTGGAAGTTGTTCTTTGACGCCAACTCCTGGAGAGGATACGACCGCGGTGGCAGCTAGGCAAAAGCCATTCAGGGGCAAGGGAAGGGTGCACCAAAAAGAAACAGCCAAACCAATCACAGCAAGAACAGACGGTAAGGGAAGCCAATATCATCCCTTAAAGGTGCGTGTTTCAATCATCTTTGGGACCCCCTGATTTACCCGGAAGTAGTATAGATTTTAATACCAGATGAAAGACCGTATTTTTCTCATTGTCATCCTGAAATTTGAGCCCTCAAATCCATTTCATTCCCAAGATATTAAAAAAAACCTGACGTTTTAGTGGTTAACCATCAATATTAGCACAGTATTGAATAGAGCTTTGCAACATGCATTATTGCGTCTACCATCAAAACCGCAAGGTTGTTTCCCACGTTACTTGTGCAAGTGCCAGGCTCTCATATCAAGTAGAGAACACAATACACAACAATCGGAACAAGCACCTTTAATTGTTCAGAATCATCATTGACGATAAGTATCCACAATGTGATGCAAATAGACAATTATTTTGCACAAATCCCCGAATATTGCCTGAATGGTACCTGCAGTAACTCTATGGGGGAAACTTCTTTGCTTGATCGATTTCTCTAAACTGCTCCGCAAATTTCTGTAATTTTTACTGCGAGAAAACATTCTAAGCAAATTTTATTCTGTAAACATTTTATTTACCAGTTTCCTACCTCTGTGCAGTGACGTCAGTGCGAGATTTGGTGAATACACCATTAAACCGTGCGCCCTTACTTGAAGCGACAGTGTTTATACACTCTCTCACAAAGACGTCCTATCTCAAAGCATGCATAAAAGCATCAAGGTTATGACATCACTGCACAGAGGTAGAAAAATAGTAGGAATTGGGAGAAAAATGCATTTGAAAATCCAATTTTTGTGCCATTTCAAAAATCCCTAGAACGTTATTATACATAATTTTTTGGGGAAGTCCAAGTGTTGGAAAAGATCAGATCCAAACCTAATGATAAATTGATGGATTTTACGCCCAATAATTAATTGTTCCTCGCGAATGGTTTTAAAATATTGGGCTCGACTGCGTCTCGCCCATATTTTTGCAACTCATAGCTCGACCAATTAATTTGGGCTTAATCGATCCAAATTTATATCAAATGTGGTCTCTAAAAAATCACCCAATTCTTTTAAAATGGTTGCACTCCCCCCCCCCTGTTTTGGCAGTCAAGAAATTAATTAAAACCATAAGAAATATTTTTTTAAATGTGGTTATAAATTCCTTCATTGTAGCATCCAAGATGGCTTCGGATACTCTAAGATGGCTATAATTGATAGCTGTGTCTAACATGGTACTGCAATGTTTGTGTATATCCCTCTAAGTCAATCAGATCAATGTACACATCATTAGGTAATCGGAGGAATAGATGCATATAAGATGTCATTCAAGATGGTATCCAATATGGCTGGAAATGGCATTTACTAAGTGGCGAAAAATCCGATCACCAATAGTCTAGAGATATACGTTTCTTTGTTTTTGCAGGTTTTGGGCATCCATTGGGATCCATATTGGGATATTTGATGAATAACGCCCAATGACACGTAAGATAGCCTTACTGGGAGTTTTGGAAGTATAATTAACTAAAAACCACAAAATATATCTTTAGCCTATGCTTGAATAATTCCTTACTTTACTGATGACTTTGCAGCCGTATTGAACCCTAAGTCTTGGATTCCATCTTGCCGATATCAATCACTTGATTATTTTATGATATTAAATTGCTCTGAATGTATATTATATACACAAACATGGCAGCCTTTGGATATGTATTATAGTTTTGCCATTTTGGAGCCTCTTGAATGGATTTATGATTTGGATTACCAATTGGTTGAAAGCTATTCCTAATGGTTTCCTATTATATATTGATTGGCTAAGCATTGGTATTTATCCAATTAGTTACCATTCTACGGTAAGCGCGTCCAGTAGATTCAATATCAGATGCTTTGTTTGTATTGGGGCCATATAAATTTCCTAAAAATTTTAGTCGGTTAATGAATCATACTTTCATTGGTCACAATGGTTTTTTGACTGGACAGGCCAAAAAAAATACAACTTTTGAGTAATTAACAATGAGTTTTTAGTGGTTTTGTGGCCATTTTGAATTTTGCGTTTCTTTAAAAATGCTCAAGGTTTATCGTCTGGCATCCATCGATCGATTCAGCAGGTAAAACTGGTCTAGAGACCATGACAACAAGCTTCTTCTTTGAGCATGGTCTCTTTTTTCATATGAGGCAGTTTCAGGTCCTTGAACAAAGTCCACACTATATTTTTGTGGCACGTGCACTTGTGGTAATTTTTGGTGAATGGGAGTGTGGAGATCGAGCTGTAGTATATTGTGGTATCTCTGCAAGTCCTCACAAATTATGGCTGCCTGTTAGGATTAATAATCTACCTCTTTCTGCTCCTTTACTCAGCAAGTACAGCTTAAAAACAACTACCAAGACAGCACCAGGGTCAGCAAGGAGTAAAGTGTCAGCCGCAAAGTAATGCCAGTAAAAGATAAGAAATAGAGGCTTTAAAAAATGCAGAGGTAAATATAGTACACGATGAAGACAAATCAATTGTCCCCTAACCCAACCCAATCCCAAAACCTTGGTTTAATCATCTTCAGCCTCAGCTGATTTTACATTTTTGTTATTAAAGTCATCAGTTGGTGTTTGAGATGTGCACCAGTGCATTGACTTATAGTCCCAGTGGTGGATACCGAAGGTAGGTAACCGATTTGAAGGAGGAAAATTCCAAAGTTGTCTTGGTTAACAAGCCAGTTTACATGAATTGGCCCACTTTAGACCAAATTTTGGTTGGTAATTTTGTTTGGATTTCCACCTATACCATAGTTACTTTGTAAAAGACTAACCCGATATACTTTTAAATGCCACTCTTTAAAAACAACGTGATCATTATTTGAATTTTTAATACTTAAGACCGATATTTAAAATCTTGGTTTAAAGGATATGATTGGTTGGTTTATTCATAAGTTTGCTGACTTGAGTAACAGCAATCCAGTTGCACATGTATTCCAACTCCTCACTGGCTTGCCATATAGCTGGGGTGCATCCTTCTTGAATTCACCCCAATGTGCAGATTAACCCTAACCCGTCCCAGAGTCATTGAAAAGCAATCAAGGGGCGCCAATTGATTCTAATTGACTCTCGTACGTCAGAACTATTTATTTACCTGCAATGATTCTGATTTGACTCTCGCCTCTTCCCGTAAAACACCCCATTGCTTTTGATTGACTGAGACGTGCCACGCACGTACAACACAATTTATCGTCGCCATGTTGTATCCCACCATACACCGGCTACACAGTCCCACGGGGTATTCCCCCGATGCGGACTTACTTTGGGCCCTCCGAATTTAGCATATTGTGTCAGGTCAATTTGCAAACCCGGTAGTAGAGCGTACATTCCGGTCATTTCTTTTGATTGACTTTCGGACGGTTTCCTGGCAGAAGACGCTGAAAATCAATTGATTGACTTTCGGCCGCTCTCCCGGCAGAATACCCAATGATTTCTATTGACTTTGGCCATTAACAATTTTCCGCAAGTTATTCCTCTGTGGGAAAACGTCGGACAGTCATTGAAAATCAACAAATGACTTTAATTGACTCTCGTACATCAGGAGACAATTAATGTGTTGAATCCTATTGACTCTCGGTCGTTTTAGGGGAAAGCCCTGGTGGACTTGTTAGGGTTTAAGGGCAGATTTTGGATTGTACATACTCAAGCGTTGTACAGATGTACAAAAGAATTTGGTAGGTTTTTTGATGGAAGTCCCCAGTAAGGCAGATCAATTCCTGACCATATTTGCTGGTCGGATTAGTCTATAACTTGTTCTGAACCTATCAGGGTTGAAAGGGATTAACATCAAAACATTTTAATATTTGTGTCGTCTGCACTAGTGCACGGAGGCACATATTGATCCAAATTCTGTATGTCCGTCTATATACGTGCATGTGTTAAAGTTTCGGTTACGGTTAACCTTTTTAAAATTGCTCGTGCTTGGACGTCTTAACAGCAATTGCCACCTAACTCGGGTCATAGGTGTACCATAGACTTTTGGCATTAGGGTTCTTGTTAGGCCATAAATAAAGACTAATTTTGAAACCCTCCGAATTCCCAGGCGTGCAAAATCGGCTGAAAAATGCTCTTGGTGCAATTAAATGATTTTCTGTGTCGTCTGCAATAATTGCAAAACGGCGTCATACGGATTACTCTGGTCGTATGTTGTGTATTGTGATTTCTAAAGGCACGATGTGACTTGGTGTAAAGGAGGTGTGGGTGGGGTGAACATGTTGGTGACCTCATTGACCTTGGTGGCCTCATGTGACCTTGGCCGGTCCAAAATGTTAGCCTTAATATAGTGCATGCCGTGTGAGTGAGTTCCGTAGGGGCTACGATATTGTAACTTGGTGGAAAGGAATTGGCCGGCCGGGTGGGTTGACAAGTTGTTGACCTCATGACCTTTGGCCCCCATTCAACAACTGCGACGGCAAACGACACTTTTATGTTATTTTAATGTAATATTACATGGGCTGTTGCTTTTGATGTAGATCACCAGTTAATGTGGAGACAATAGTTTTATACAACTATGAACTTGCATTGGCTGTCAAGTTTTTATTTATTTTGTTTTAAATTTGATTTAAACACCCCGTATATGTTCTTCCAATATGAGAATGTTTCATTAGGTTCTAAATTCTAAGGATTTTTATACAATTAATCACTTGTAGAAACAAGATAATCGGATATGTTAATATACATTCCTTGCTATCCGCTAAGAAAGCTAAGGACACCTTTCGACCTAACACCTATAGATGATATCTATCCTCTTCTACCAACCCTGCTTAATAGCTCAGTTGGTTAGAGCGTCGTTCATTTAATACGAACGAAGGTCGCCGGTTCGAATCCGGCCAAACGCACATGGGTTTTTTTTTCCAACACTATCGTGCGCCTGGCAATCTCCAGGTAAAGATTAATAATATATAAATTATTAACTTGGTTGATGAGGCACTACTCTCTACAGAAGGAAAAATCATAAAAAAAAATATATTAAATACCCAATTTTCTGTTTACAGGTGAAATGCAACTTCGATTGGCAGTAGACGGACTTGAAAAAGAGAGGGAATTTACTTTGGCAAATTACGGGATATAGAAAATTGATCACACAAGAATCTGAAGACGCGGGCAAAACCACATCAACAAAATTACCAAGATACTTATTGCTACTGAGGTAGGTAACAGCTGGTTACAGCTTTTGTATTACAGAAAGTTGGGTCAAATGTTTGACTTTTAAAAGTTGTTTTCTCTTTGTGTTCTGGAAAATTTCCCCAAGGCCACCAAAACATGTAAGATGAGCGCAATCTGACTTAAAAAAAACCAAATTTTCTTTTTGGGAAAAATAGTTGGGCGGTTGAACAAGTGCCAAAGCTCCTAAATTAGAGCTTTTTTGAAGTTGAAGGAAAAAAAAACATAAAACAAAAACAAAACTACCTTTTTAATACCAAGAAATTTTTTTTGTGCCAAAATAAAGGCACAAACATGCATTTTATCTCCATTTTATTTGCATAATTTTGGGAAAAATTCATGAGGAAATCTTGCAGGGACAGTTTTTTCTCTTATGAGAGTTTAAGCAAAATCTGATATTTTGGTTTAGTTAAAGTGCTAAAAATTCATGCACACACACAAAAAAAACTTGAAAAATTGAATCTTAACCTCCCAAGCGCTACTTGGCAATTTGATTGGTGTTTAATAGGTGTTATATGATGTATTTTAGCCAATCATAGGGTGGGCAAGTAAATGAAATTTTTTTTTGCAAATCTTTTGTAACTTGTGGTCATATTCTAATAGCCATTTTGGATCCTTGACAAGAATAGGCAAGCTTTTTCACTCAAGATAAATTTTTAGGTTGGTTCCGTGGAGTTTAAGTTTTGTACATGGTCTATAGGGCCTTTTCTGCTACTATTTGGAAAATAAAAAATGTCTTCATCCTGGTTTTTTGCTAGAAACTCACCATAGGTGCTTTCTAGGTTAGGCCAAATAATTTGTCAATAAAAATATCAAATTTTTCTCATGGCAGAAAATATATTTTTTTCCCCAACATTTCTCTTCAACTGAGGCAAGACACTGCACAAACACACCAAAAACAGACACCAGTTTGTGAGGTGGGAAAAAACAGGGGGGTGGGGGAAAAAAAAAAAAATTGAAGGAGTCTATTGTTGTAAGGTCAATCCTTTGCAACCAGTTCCATACTTGCTACTACCTGTGAATGTACTGGGGTGTTTTGCATGCCATCAATTGCATTGGGTACTATAATTAACATAGTAGCAGGAAACTCATTGTGTGAAAGAGGTGTATTCCCAGGGGTTGGAATCCATTCAAAACCAGTCGTACGTGCTGGGCGCTGACATTTGAATATTGCACGGAATAAGTTATTAGTTTTGGGTGATTTTAATACACACATAAGGTCAATTCGATACAACAATCCGCCAAATATCGTTGGTTTGGATGTTGGGTGCTATTGGGTGTTAAATTTTGTTCCTACTACCCTGGCCCACACACGATGAAATGACACGGCGTCGTCTTTGGTTTAAATAAAACGCCTCAATGATACATCTTTTCACCTAAGCGCGCATGCATTATGAGAAAGAGTTTCTGAGCACAATGATCCGTGTGCCCTATTATTACACCTGCCACCTCTAACCCACATAACATCAATTTGTATCACTACCGATTTAGTGTATATGCAAAGCGGCACCCAAGTATGTGGAAGAGCGAGGCAGCCATTTTGGCTTTCTATTGTTTGTACTCTTTGTTTTTCTTTTTGGTCGGAAAAACATGCGATGAATGAATTTCTAAGATTACGTAACGTTTTGCGTCTCTAACTATATAGAACCTCTTGGTGGTATTCCTGTTTTCTATAAATAATTTTAAAGCCAGTAGTGTAAATTTAGCTGTGCTAATGAGTGCCTACACGCCCCTATTCTAGACAACATGACTTGGTATTTTACAACTATATGTTACAAAATGAGGCCATATACCTCACAGATGTGCATTTACATGGGTTTTTGTCATTATTTTCTAATATGTGGCAAATATTAGCAAATAACTAATTTAACCTCAAAATCCCATTTACTTTAGGGTGTAAAAACTTAAAATCCATGGACCAACCCAAAACTTTATCCTCAGTGAAAAAGCTTGCTAGCTTCTTTTTCAGGAGCCAAAAATGGCCATATAGAATCAAACGATTTAAAAAAAAAGTTTGCAACTTGCCCCCCCTAATTCAATCAGGGACATGGTAAGGAAAGCTTAGAACAGATATATGGTGTGTTTTGATGGTACTCTTAGAGATTATATATAATCAGCCAATCAGAATTTAGAAAGGGTGGTAGGAGCCGGAGGGGTTAATGAATGTGCAAAAAAATATATAGATTATGTTTGGCAGAAAAAATTGCCTTATGATAAATGGAGCAAAAAGCTTATTTGTAAGCTTCATTACTTGTCTGAATGGAAGTATAAAGTGACGACACACGCATATATATCCAGTGCCGCCTTTCAGCTACACACATGCGCTAAAGTCTAGGCACAATGTAACGCCCACTCGCTACTTCGTTTACTTCGAGATGGACCAGAATATAGTCAACTAGATAAGAATAAAGGTCCAAGGATGTAATGAACACATTTGAAAAACCTATTGCCGTTTGATAAAAAATGCAAATGAACAGTATTTGTGACTTTGTGTTTAAATATCGTAAAAGTAAGAGTTAGAGATAATTATTTTTTTGGTAATTCTCATTTTGCCTAACATTTAGCTACTAATCAGGGACTTCACTCTCCATTTCAATGCCATGCCTTGCTGAGAACTTTGGTACACTAACCCCCTTATCTGAACAAAAAAAAAAATAAATTAAATCACGCCGTCCCAGGCGGTTTCAGGATGGATTTTGCCCCCACCGGATGACTTTGACGACACGATAAGCGACCCCTGCAGCTTGGAAGATCTGAGAATGCGGCTTGTAGAGGAA
Organism: Ophioderma brevispina; assembly: GCA_023653785.1. Classification (NCBI taxonomy): domain Eukaryota; kingdom Metazoa; phylum Echinodermata; class Ophiuroidea; order Amphilepidida; family Ophiodermatidae; genus Ophioderma; species Ophioderma brevispina. Next base: position 3,007 of record JAMKCH010037388.1, on the reverse strand, counting down.
CAATACTAATTCATGTATGGGGATGGACGGTTGTTGCTGTGCTGATGCCTATGTGTGATCTTGTGTGTAGTGTTAAGGGGTTTCTCCTTGGAAAAAACAGGGCTTAGTTTTATGTACCCAATTCAAAGATGGACTCATCTTGGCTATTGCCTGATTTTTAGGAAAAGGGATCTTACCCAAAAAAAAATTACAAAACTAGGTATTTTCAATGTTAGAAATTTTCAAGGAGGCGGCAAAATATTTGTTATAAAAGAACAACATTAGAAGGGTGACACTCCTTTATATTCTCATGGGCAATGCCCCCAAAATCCATGGCCACTTGCCAGTTGATTTGCAAGAACGGGGATTGGTCACCCACTTAAATCCCTGCCATTTTGGGCACTCTAAGCACAAAGCGGTCAAGTGGCTATTGAAACATACTGCTCACTTGTTTACAACAAATACGATTGAATTGGTTCAACGAGTATGCGCGTAAATATTTATCTAATTGTATCAACCAAAACAGTTGAAAATCTGGGAATAAGGGCCACATACAGGAGAGGAAAGGTTGGATCTTGTGACAAAACGTGAATAGTGAAACGAATGGATTTTCCTGGTGAATACCTGCATATTCCCTATGTTGCTCGCTCGCCAAGGGAGAAACCCTGGTGTAGCTTGAGTCTGTATAACAGCCTGCGTTGCCTTTATACACCTTACATCCTTAGTTCTATCCTTCACAGTTAGTGTTTGTGCTTGACAAAAATAGTTCATTTTCTGAATGTAAAGGTTTTATAACAGTTTGTCTCTGTGCTGTACATTGTACATAGTGTTTTCAATGGTGTTTGCTTATTATGTTGCATTTGTAAGAAAGAAAGGGGCTTGCACAAATCTCACACGGTAAGCATGTGGCGCACACAATGTAGTGACACCCCACTCATATGTACAAAGTTGGAGGGAATGGTAATCCACCCATTGATGATCCAGACATGGGGGGGGGGGTGTGCTGTTGGTCCATACAAATAGGAGGCCTTACATTCACTACTTGTAGTTTTCAATTGGAACTTCTGCTTTCCGTTGTTCATTAAGCAACTTGAGGGAACGATAACATGTTTCATTCAGATGGAAATTTGCCATGCTTTAGGGTTACAGAGAATCTGTATCTTTTTAAGGGGAGCGGTCAATTACGTGCTTTTTGGTGTCATTTTAATGGTATTTCATTGCAAATACTTTGCCATAAGGAAGATCCATAAAGGTATTGGTTTTGATGCCTCATTGTACCACCCCATCTTTATATCAGTTTCAGTAAGGGAGTGGGAAACTCTTATTCTAAACAATGTGCTCATGGATTGCCCCGGAACGGGGTGGACTTAATCACTGATTTGCTTCCTTCAATCAGCAGTACATAAAGCATCCAATAGTATAACAATTTTGTCCATACGACTATTGGCGGTGTCCAATTTTTATCCCCCTTGGGCTTAAAAGCTGGGGAAAAAATTGTGATGCAGAACTCCGTCTGTATGTTTCGTCTGTATGTTCCATTTTGGTTAGGTTGCCTGGGTGTTTGTATCCATTGCCCAAACACCCAATTTCAAATTTGCAGCCAAACTGGATCAAAAAGAACCACTGGCCCAAGGGGTCAAATGTGGATGTGGTAATTCTCGTCTGGGACGTTTTTTATTAAACGTTTACACGAACGGAAGGTCCCACTATAACGTTAGAAAAATTCATACACGTTTACACGCATCAAACCTACTAAATGTTTTCAGTTATTATTTTAGTGCGTGAGTCAATTTTCACCAAAATTACACGCGTCAGTGAAAAGTAAAGTTAACAGTTCCAATGCTTCTTCTAGAATTGGTTTCCGGACTTTTACGGAAACAGGAAAATCCCCCGTTTAACAAGTATGTGAGTTGATGGTTTGACTTCGCCCATATTCACCGCAAACACGGCCCCAATTATGCGGTTCAATTAAAGAGGGATATCTACAAAATAGGTAAATAAAATGGCTAGCGGTAATGGGCAGCTTCCGGCAGTGATTCGTAGTTGGGAGCTTGGGATATTCAACTGCTTTATTTGGATTAAAACAGAACATAGGTAAGTACAAAACCCAGTTTTATGGTTCAAGATGCTATTAAGTGAAGCAAAACGCGGGTTAACCCGCTTAAGAACGTGTAGGAGCAAGAATGAATTTGCGTTGGGGAAGCGCCAAATTCGGCAGTCGTTAACTGTTTATGATGTTTAAAACGAAGGAAAGTACAGACCGTGTAAAGGATAGGAAATAAAACGGTTAACCCCAGCTTATTTCTGATTATGGGTAAGGGCCATGGGACCAATTAAAGTGTTAAAGATATCAAGTCATTTTACTGCCACCAAATCAAAATGCTAAAGCGCCAATTTGAATTTGGTCAGTATAAGCATGACCCATAGCCCATATGATATGAGGTGCCGGGTAAACAGCTCAGGGTCAAGGTTATGTGGGTGGATTAAAGGGGCATTGTCATTTTAGTAGTTTTGGGAACTCTCCTGCTCAATTGCAGGCCAAACTTGATACAGAACACCGATCTCTATACAATTGGTCGGCTACACAACAGTAATTGTTTAGTAGATCAGTGAAGCAACCGGCGGACTATCTTGGTCTACCAGTACATAGCATTCCAGAGACACTGTTTAACATAAGTTGCATCTCTGGTGCCCGGTTTCGGGACAACATGTGCCATCCCATACGTGCACAAACTCAAAATACATTGATGCTCACTGGAATTGTTCGCTTGATTGTGTGTATACTCTGTTATGTCATTATCAACTTTCAATTGAAACCCATTTATGAAATAACCGGCTCTTAACACCTGTTTGGGCTCTTTTGGATTACCAATATGGCCGTGAGTGGTTTGAAGTTCGGAGCCCAGGTTTCCAATCCATTGTATGGAGATCAGTGGGTCAGAAGAACCCATGGACCAGGTAGTATGTCATGTTGTGTGAAGCAGTAATGGGGGTATTAAAGGGTTTGTTTAACGGGTATTTCTTTGAT